>CAJGYO010000673.1:0-125668 GCA_904845875.1 Miscanthus lutarioriparius | reverse complement strand
AGAGGGTAAATCAATCTACCATAAGGAGCAAAAACACAGCATTGACCTTTAGCTATATTTTCCTAAATTAATTCCTGTGAGGACATTGTCACACCTTTGTTTTCAGTTTAAGAATTTGTTGTATTGGGCTGAATTTGATTTCAAGTTCTATTCCTAAACTATTAGAAATACTAGCTAACAATATTATTTTTCTAAGACAAGAGTTGCATTGTCCTCTACAAAGTTTATACTTCAAACTTTATTTAGCGTCACATACATGTTCTATAATATTTTTACTCAATAAAATTGGTTTTCAACCCTACTTGATATACATGAGATATTGAATCAACTTTCATTTAACATTTTTATTAGTCATTTTAGGTTAAAAAATTGATCTACACACTTTATCACATGATTTATCACCTAAACATGATGCTCATGATATGGTTTAGTGATTTGTTTAGGGTGTAACACCGAGGGTGTTATATAATTATTCCATTAAGATGGCAAAAATGTCAGATCTAAAGATTATAGATTCTCGTCATTGAATAAAAGAAACAGAGAACAATGATGCTATACGTGCTCGGGCCAGATAGCTAGACAAGAGACACCCTTTTATAGAATCGGACTAACCTACCATGAAACAATAACATGGCATGGAGGGCTAGGCCCATGATGACACACCATGTCACGTCTTGCCACGTGCGCGCCTGGCACGTCTTTTTCCCTTTCAACTTCTAAATAGGTACTGTACACACAATAGTTATCTATTTAAATTGACCTCTAGTTACAATCCCATGTGGGACTAACACATTTATTGCACCTAAAATTAAAATTAATATGGCCTTTTGAATTTTTAATTTTAATTAAATAAAATTAGGCCAAACTTAATAATCAATAAAATCCAACGTGATGACCAACTCATATGTCGTAGATTTAGTACTTCATTGATGTATTGATGTCTTGAATGTCACGCTCTCTCTCCTTGAACCACCGCCCCACAGTGGTCTACGATAGCGAATGAAGCCGTAGCCTCACGCACGAGTTGTTCTTGAGAGATGGCTTTGTACAGTTCAGTTCATGAGGACAGGACTCTTTTTAGTGGTTTGGATCACCCGGTCGACATGACAAGCAAGTCGGTATCTTGACGAGTCAGAAGCAATTAAGCGAGGACCACTAACCAGCCGACGACCTCAGCTGATAAGAACACCGCCGCGCCGATCCGAAAACCACTTCACGCCCGTCGACATCCACGACGACCAGGACGCGCGCGAAACGCACGCACACCGCCGGCCCGGCCCTCGCGTACTGGTTAGGTGGGCCGGCCGATCACAAGCGAATACAAAAATACCCACTTGGGACGGTATTATCTGGATTTTTTTTTTGAAACTTCGTATTATCTGGATCAGTATAGTACTAAGGTCGTATTTAACTTATAAGCCATGGTTTATCAACCAACGAACAGTATTTTTCTCTCACACCAAACCAAGTAACAAGATCTTTTTCGGTAGCGGCTTATAAATCAAACCAAATTTAAAATAAACCCAAGAATAGCTATCTACTAATAATTATCTATTTAGGATAAACAGGTATAGATAGTGGACTAGATAATTGTTAGTTTGAGCTATAAATGACAACTATCACACTAGCTGCATCAAAATCAGATACTAACTATTAGCTAGATAACTATTATAAAAAAGACTAAAAAACAATTGTGGTCCCCGTGCCACCACGAGGTCTCAGTCTGACTAAAAAACCATGTGGAGTTGTTTATTCAGTTCAACGACCGGTCGTCACTCGTCAGGGTCTTCCAGTTCCACTCCACGATCCAGACAGGACACAGCGTACAGCCTACAGCGTCCAGCTCGCCAGGGGCCACCCCAAAGTCCCCAGGTCCACAGCTCGTTCGGCTGGTACACAAGACTACTACTGTGTACTAGTTTGCAAGCTTAGACAAGCCGAGAGCTTAAACTTGCTGTAGATACAGGCTGGACAAGAAAACGCTGCGTTTTCGTACACAGCATGTGAGTATATCACAGCTAGCAATACAGTTGGTTGAATTTCTCTCTATGGCAATTTTCGTCTTGTTTGAACACTAGTCCATTAATTCTTGAGTTATTAGCGCTATAGTACTAAATGAAACGTTGAACTAATAATCAACTAAGGTCTGCTAGCACCAAGCAATTGCTAACCAAGGATTGAAGTAACATCAATAGTACTCCACTTTATTTTCTTATAGCAACATCAATGGTATCTTTAAGGAAAAAGAGTATATTTATTGGTCCAGCACGAAATTAACGTGCGTTGAGCTCATGATATGCACTAATCATAAGATAAGAATGCCAAACCGGGCACTATAATAATACCGTATGAACCTCCACAGATTACTAGATTAGAATACCACTGTAATCGAAGCCGCTTGCATCCACCTAACCTAATCATGTATCTTCGCCGGCCACTTCTATTTCTGATCATCCATCCATTCATATCTTAAACTATCTGCACCCGTTCACACTGATGACGAGAAACGTGCGCCAAAACAACCCGGGGCGGCACCGCTTGGACTCCGCGTGACGCTCGTGCCGGTGCGCATGCACGCGCGCGTAGGTATAAAAATCCCACAGCACAACACCCTGAAACATCATCGCCTCGACCTCGGAGTCCAAGACACCTTTTTCCGCCACTTTCTCGCGACACCGACGCCACGTCGTCGCACAGCCACCACCCCGCCATGGCGCCGAGGCTGGAGCGCGGCGGGTTCCAGCTCCCCAACACCGAGCAGGAGAACTCCCTCTTCCTCCGCGCGCTCATCTCCGTCGTGTCCGGGGACACCGCCGCGTTGCCCCCGGTGGCGTCAGCGGCGGCCGCAGTAGAGGCTCCGGCTCCCGCTCCCGCGGCGTGCGCCAGGTGCGGCGTGGACGGGTGCCCCGGCAGCGGCTGCGAGCTCGTCGCCGGGTCGAGCAGCGACAGCAACGGCGCAGAGTGCTCCGCGTCCGCGAGCCGCAGCAACGGCGGAGGAAGCGTGGGCAAGCGGAGAGGAAGGGGGAAGAGGGTGAGCCAGTACATGGGCGTGCGGCGGCGGCCGTGGGGCAAGTGGGCGGCGGAGATCCGCGACCCGCGCCGCGCCGTGCGCAAGTGGCTCGGCACGTTCGACACCGCCGAGGACGCCGCGCGCGCCTACGACGTCGCCGCGGTCGAGTTCCGGGGCCACCGCGCCAAGCTCAACTTCCCGGCGGACGCTGCCGCCGCGGCGCCGGCGCCTTCGTGGGCGGGGGCGGCTGTGCAGCCGCACCACCGTCCATTGCCCGATCATCAGAGCCTCCGCGAGAACTGCGGGTCCAACGCCGCGTCGCCGGTGCACGTGGCGCAGGCGCCGACCACGCAGCAGGGACTAATAAGGCCGGTGCCCAAGGAACAGGACATCTGGGACGGCTTGAACGAGATCATGATGATGGATGACGGCAGCTTCTGGTCCATGCTATGATCCTGCTCCTGCACCTTCGTCCATCCATCTCCGGATCTTTTCCTCTTGTTTTAGTGCTTTTTATTTTGGGTTAAGTCAATTTACACCTCCAACTTGCAGCAAAGTTCGGTTTCAACCTCGAACTTCAAAACTGGACAACTTTGGTCCTCCAACTCTTGAAAAAGTTCAACTTTTCGACCTTGTAAGCGATTTTTGCGGGTGAACAAAATTGTCGTGTGATGAGACTCAAATTTTAAAAATAGAAAACCCTTCAATACGATGTCGGATGAAGATAATTTTTATATCTAAATTGTAGACCTCGATGAGATCTACAACTTTGTAGTTTTGAGTTTTTTCTTTTGAGGACAGTAAGATGCTCGAAAAAATAATATAAAATTTCAGCACCATATTTTATCGCGTGATGAGACTCAAATTTCAAAAAATAGAAAACCCTTCAATCCGATGTCGGATGAAGATAATTTTTATATGTAAATTGTAGACCTCGTAGAGATCTACAACTTTGTAGTTTTGAGTTTTTTCATTTGAGGACGTTAAGATGCTCGAAAAAATAATATAAAATTTCGACGTCTCCCGAAAATATAAAAAGTTACTGTTCACCCGCAAAACCGCTCACAAGGTTGAAAGTTGAACTTTTTCAAGAGTTGGAGGGCCAAAGTTGTCCGGTTTTGAAGTTCGAGGTTGAAATCCGAACTTTGCTGCAAGTTGGAGGGTGTAAATTGGACTTAACCCTTTATTTTATGATGATGAGATTCCATGATTGTTTTTTTTAGGAAGAGATTCCATGATCTCCCTCTGAAAAGAGAACACTTAGGCTTCATGAGATTGCTTGGCATGCAGACGTACGTAAAGTAAGTTTTAATTTGGTGCCATAGCTCACGGTGGCCACCAGATTCGTCAGTCACCAATCGCTTTCATATGACTTTTACACCGACCTCTGACCACCGTCGTCCGTTTACACAGTACTATGTGAGTCGATGAGTGGCTACAAAGAATCCAGCTAGCGTTCCTCCGTTCGTTCGCCTTCGTTACCTTTGACCACGGGCGCTGCACGTATGCACGTGCACCCACCTCCACCTTTACTGACAAACGTTATAAGCTCATGGCTGAACTGTCGGCTGATTTAGTGTGAGAGAAAAATAATATTCGTTGACTAATAAATCATAGCTTATAAGCCAAATACGCAAACAGGCTGTTAGTATGTCCGTATCCCGACCGACGTTGATGCATTGATGCAAGCCGATTCAAGACGTAGAAGGGATGCATGCGGACAGGCAACTCCGATCTGTCACGCTTTCGCTGTTCACCCTACAATGATGCATCAGTTGGTAGTTCTACTTCATTGTAGTTTTTTTTTCTTTGACGATGAAGCAGCTCCGATAGAATTTAAGGTGTTTTGCGACTGCACCTGTGGTCTAGTGAGACGTTATCCATTAGGGTTTGAACCCTGTTGATCGCATCTTTTTTTAGAATTTTTTCAAAAATTTTAAGGTACACGTATGCGTGCGCATTCGGTGGTACTGCGCGTTTCTCGCGCATTAGAGGCGGCGACGCCGTCTCCCAATCACTTCTTTCCGTGTGTATGGACGCGCATGCGTGTGTCTGCGTGTGGTGTGAGCGTGAAGTGTGTGTTTTGTGTGCGACCAAGTTGTACTCGATCAAAAAAAAAGAATTTTTGGTGTTTTATAGAAAAAACAAATTTGATAAAACATTTTTCCTAAATATTAAAAACACTCAAAAATAAAATGTCTATAATATCTTTTTCTTTTTTCTTCCTCTATTTATTTTCTTTCTCACTTATGACTTATTTTACCCTTTTCTCTCTTCTCTATGCGGCTTATCTTCTCCACGGGATCCTTCTCCTCCGCACGAGGAGACCCTTCTCCACCACACAGTTTTAGGGTCTATTTAATAACCCTAACAGGACAATTTTGATCCTAGACAGTTAAAATCCAACGTTTGAGAATGTTTTGCCTACCAAACAGATGTATTGGGTGTCAAACTAAATAGATGCTTATTTTATTATTTTTAGCTACCACATTAGTAAATAGTATTTGAGTCAGGGCTCAAATAACCTCTTCAATGCATGGTTTTTATTTTTTATGTTTTTATGAAATTGTTGCATTTAAACTTGGAAACTTTGTCTATGAAGTTATCTAGTATGGTTAGGTGCAATCCTATCAAACGAGAACAAAGCTCCCATTAAGATGGGTCCAAGGCTAAATAAGCTAATCCAAGTGGACAGTAACATACTTATTAATCAGATGTTATATAGAAAAACTATGTAGTGTTATATAGAAAAATTATATAGTGTTGAGGGACTAGATCTCCTTGGAAGACCCAAATAGAGGTTTAGGTTGCTTCATGTAAAAATCAGTTTCATCAAGGGCCTGCTTGTAAGTGACCACTTTCCTATGTAGAGTGCCTAATAAGTGCATAATGAGGGGAGGAGAGAGTTCTCTAGAATGGAAAGGAAGCCCTAATTCTTGTTATCCTGAGCTAGAGAATGAAGAACGTTCAAGGAAAGGTTAATTCTCCGAGAGCATTCGAGAGAAGGTTTAACCTCCGAGAGACCCTTTAAAAAAGGTTTAATCTCCAAGAACCTTTGAGAGCATTTAAGACCAGGTTTAACCTTCGAGAACCTCGGAATGAAGGTTAAACCTTCTTCTTTATAGGAGAACCTCCAAAGAAACGTAGAACCTCTAAAATCTCCAAAGGAAGGTAAGGCTTCGAGAACCTCCAAGGGAAGTTGCGGCAATCCAATAAAACCTTCGCTGGTCTTTGTAAAAGCGTTCTGATGAAGTGAAATAAGATCTCCGAACGTTGTTTCACCAACGTGTACAATCTTAAAGTTTATTGTCAAACAATATAATGATACCATATGTTGAGGGAGTTATATTATAATTATCATAACAATGTAAACGCGTGATCACTGAGGACAGCGGATAGCCATAGCCTAAGCCAGACGGCAATGGGCAACGCGCAGCACCGCCCGGAAGCAGACAGCTTGTAGAGTTGTAAGGTGTAGCAGACCACGTGGATCGGACTTGCTTCGGAAGTTCGGGTGATATTCTTGTTTTTTATATGCTTACTAATAAACAAGTGATATTCTTTTGGAAGCAACTAGATGACCATAGGAAAATCGTATTGTATATTTTATACACAGTACAGGCAATAATACGGAGCACGTAGCCACGTCGTACGAGGCTGGTACGCGCCTACGCGGAAAGCACGTCGGTGCAGTCGGCGAAGCCGATCGGTGCAATCAAACAGTTGGTCTTAGCTGGATCACCATCAATCACAATCAGGATTGTATTGACCTTGAAATTTGTTTGTGATTTTTTTAAAGTTTTTGTGTGGCGGCTTAGCACTGGCGTTGAGAATAAATATTGGAATATGATTATGCTATTTTTTATAATAATTTTTGAAATCTCGTGTCCTCCGTACGAATCATTTGTAGTTTTATACCACTGGAAGGTATTGCTGCGCTACTGTATGATTGTTTTATCATGTTACTCTCGGTGGTTACAAATGCTTGTCATGTATACTCTGTACTCTCAAGCTAAACTTTCGATGCATTTCTTGAAAAAAGAAAACACCCATTTTTTCGGGAAAAAAAGAAAAAAAACTAACGAAACAGTGAATGCAGACGAACACGGCCCGGCAGAGGCCCATCTGTTGTTTCCCGTCTCAGCCTGAAAAAAGAAATACCACCAACCAGTTCGTGCAGTCCACAGACCACAGATAATGTGGCCCAAAAAGTTGTCATCACCTTATCAGATCGGAGCCTGGCAAACAACCACATTCTTGCGCTTTTCCGCCTAGCATCAGCATCACAGCCCGTCAGCCTTTGAACGAAGCAGCGAACGCCTCTAATTCCATATCCAGAACCGAGAGCTTCCTGCCCAACACCCCCGGCCAAAAGACAAGAGCAAGCACGAACGCCCAATCCCCGGCTGTATTTTGTCCCGCAAGACAACAAACATCTCCGGCAGCTACGGTGGCTGTGGCAGCCATGGCGTCCACTGTAACAGCCGCCAATAGCCATGGAAGCGTCCTGCGTACCCGTACCGCCCCCTCCTGCAGGCAGCTCGCAGGTTGGAGCAGCAGACGCACGCTTGCCATGCCTGCACACCACGCGCGGTCACCCAGAGCTCGAGTTGTCGCCGTCCGAGCCGCCGGCACCCAGCGGCCGACCTGGTTGCCCGGACTGGACCCGCCTCCTCACCTCGACGGCACGTCGGTTTTCTGACGCTCTGATATCTCCCGGTGTTTCTCTGCAGGCGATGATCAGTTGACAGTGTAGCGTCTCTGATTGCAGACTACCAGGTGATTTCGGCTTCGATCCCCTGGGCCTCGGCGAGGATCCGGCAAGCTTGAAGTGGTACGTTCAGGCCGAGCTCGTGCACTGCCGCTTCGCTATGGCAGGGGTCGCCGGCATCCTTTTCACTGACGTAAGTTTCTCACCTTCCCGTCTGTTTGTCAAAGTACTCCCTTTCATTACATGGACTTCACAATAACGAAGCCAAGCCAAAGACAACTCCAATTAGAAAACTGAACCAGCCAAGACAACTCCAATTAGGAATTGCTGATGGATTCAACACAAAAGTAAACACCCTCAAAAAATTTCAGTTACGAATTGTGGGCTTTACCCTGGTTAGAGGGAGCCCTTCCAAAAATTCTCTGTGGCCCTGGTGGGCCGCAGAGGGGGTTTGGAAATAGTTTTCAACCAGCAATTGACGCGCCTCGGTATTACCTCATGAGCTGCGTCATTGCCCCAAGCGCAAAGATGAGTTCCAACGTCAGCCCACAGCCTGGTTTTATACATCTCTGAGGACGCGCGTTCGCTAACATAGGCGATGCGGTACTAAACGGCAAACCGACCTACTACTGCTGTGTGTTATCCCGGCGGGCTCGGCCTGCAAAGCTGCAACGCCAAGTAGAGCTGCCCAAGTGCCGATTTGGGCTTTTCCTCTTCCATTTTACTCCCTGCTAATCATGGGCCTAGTAGCGAAAGCCAAGATTCACATGGGCTTTACTGATTTGGAGAACAAGGCTGACTCCTCAACCCTTGCTTTGCTTGTGACTCTTTGGTTTTTGCAGTTGCTCCGTGTATCAGGGAACAGCGACCTCCCCGTGTGGTTTGAAGCAGGTGCGGCGAAATTCGACTTCGCAAACACCACGGCGCTCTTCTTCGTTCAGCTTCTCTTGATGGGGTAAATTCAACTTTAACATCCAAACATTTCGATAGAAAATGGGATAGGCTGTGATTTGATTTCATGTTTTCTATTCAACTCCGCTCCCGACAGATTCGCTGAAACAAAGAGGTACATGGACTTCAAAAATCCAGGATCACAAGCAGAGGAAGGAACATTCATAGGGTTAGAGGCTGCACTTGCAGGTCAACAGCCAGGGTAAGTGAGCGTTGAAGCATAAAAATTTACCTGACAGGACTTAGCTACGCTCATTACGTTTTTTTTCAATTTCGACAGCTACCCTGGGGGTCCACTGTTCAATCCACTAGGACTTGCAAAGGATATAGAGAATGCTCATGAAGAGAAGCTGAAAGAAATCAAGAATGGTAGGTTCCTCTCGGTACAATTTGCGAGAAAAATAAGCCTACACTTAGTTTGCTAATAACGTGATTTCTTACTGTCACAGGGAGGTTGGCAATGGTAGCCATGCTTGGTTTCATGGTGCAAGCATCAGTAACTCATGCCGGCCCTATCGACAATCTTTTGACACACCTTTCGGACCCGTTCAACAAAAATATCATCCACGCATTCTCCTCTTCCTAAGTACTCGTCCCAACTCCCAAAACCTTTGTTTTCCCTGTCCATTGCTATGGCACAAAAAGGTCACAATGTCTTCTAACAGGAAGTGGCCCTTGTTAGCTCTGCTCTTCGCAGTTTTCTATCATGAAAATTGAATAAAAGCTTCAATAGCTGACGAACTGTATTAATAGCTCATGGTAGGGGGGACGGAAGACAAGGAAATACAGCTTATCATTCTTTGCCATTGATCATAGTCCTCAGTATATTTGCCCACTTTCATTTTCTTGGTCGATTTTTTCCCAGTTCAAGCATGCTATAATTGCATGAACAGATGCTATGAGAGATACAGATAATTTTTTTTAGAAAGGCGGGAGATACAGATAATTTATATGTACAAAACCGTTATAGTTGCCCTAAGCTTATATATACCTGACCACAAGCAGCATACCGTGCCATTTCGTATTAACTACATCACTCAAATCTTGCCTTCAATATAAATACAAACTCGAACCTATATACCTGAAAAATTCATAGCACAAAGCATTCGGTTGTACTGTACATATATGAATTAAACAAAGAAAAAACACCGCATCTAGTCATCTACAGCTCACCCGTATCAACTAGCTTGAGGCCCCAGCTCATGTCTTCACAGTGTCTTACATGTGGAACAAGCTTTCCTGTATCAGTTCCCCTCCTAGTTTTGCAATCATAGAAAGGTGGAGCATGAAAGCACGGCTCTATAGACATAACTTGACGGCAAGGTGGATTAGGCACGGTGCGGTTTTCCGGCTTGAACATTAGCCACGTCTTCGAACCACTCAGACCCTGAGCTACATACCCAAAAGTTGACCATGCACTTGTTACCATAACATCAGATAAGCTCAACAAATAAATCTCTGCCCATGCTTTCATGTTATGCATTTTCTTGTCTGAATCCTGATGCTCCTCGTGACTTGGCTGATGGAAGCTAATTATCTCACCATTCTCAGTTGGATGTTCCCAATACATGTTCCTGATTCTTTCATAGTATCCTGAGTTCAAAGAAGTAATCAGAACAACTTTGGACCTGATGTTCCCTGTCGAGATAATTGGCTGTTGTGCATTAATCTCTGGTAGTAATTTTTCCTTCAGTGTGCAATCAAGGACCTGATCCAAGACATGCTGAAATGGACCGGTTTCAGTATCGAAGACTCTAATCTGGATACCTAACTTCTCATCAGCTCTGGCCAGATAAGAATCATAGTACCTAGTAATCAAGCCCCAGACAACATTGGTAGGGTGGAACAAGTAACGTCCCAAGTGATGGAAAACAACATCTTTCTGAGGAAACAGCCTCGTGAGTTCCTCTTGGTATGATGGGATCAGAAAAAGTGAAGGTACAAAGTAATTATCGGATCTTAAGATCAGCCATGGGATCTTCTGAAGATGTTGCTGACTATGTTCACAGAAAAAAAGCTTATCATAATCATCATAGTCATGAGCCAGGTGAAGATATAGAAAGGCAGGTTTAGGACCCTTAAAAGAACCATCAGAGTGAATAGCTTCAGCTTTCACCATGTTTCCGTAACTCTCAGGGGAGCCAATACTGAAGTTTTTAAATTGAACAATAGGGAAATCCGGCGGTAGTAACCATGAAGTTTCAGGGAACGGTTCACAGAAAAGATCTGCAGTGCCTTTATCTCCATCTACAAGTAAAACTCTGTTTGTAAGGATGGCATAGAGAAATGCTGAGGCAATAGTCAAGATCCTGTTCCCAAGACCACTATAAGATACCCATACTAAATAGTTGCAATCTCCAGCCATAATATCCTGACCAGATTTTAGTTGCTCAATAGCTTTCTTGTATGACTCTGTATTCGGGCCACATTTCTTCTGGAGAACCTCATGTTCTCTCAATCTTTCCAGAAGGTATGTTGATATTAAATGGGGCGATTCTTTACGATACAATGCTGATCGATATCTACTTATACATGAATGTTTATCAAAACCAGGAGCTAACAAGCCACCAATTAGTCTGTCCCTTTGAACTTTGGAAGACAACATAGTTCCATGCTCCCCTGAACACAGGAAGTGAATAGTTTTATATCAGAGTTCAGATGGGATAATTTGACTTCATTTGTGTAAGACAAATGCTACTTTTCGTTCTTCCATTATATTACATTCATGACATATACATATGTGAGGTCGTGGATATTCTCAGAAAAGAAAAGGAAAGAAATGTGAGGCAACAGTGAATTGTTAACTTTAATTATCAGTTCAATAGAAACAAAAATCTATGCTTCCACGAACAGCGTCATGGCAAAACTTAAATGAGACCTTTTGCCACAGTTTAAGTGGCAAACCAGAACAAATTATTTTATCACAGATGCTATGTGAACGGTGAACCGCCTATAAAAATAAGTACTGGGGATGATACCTACATGCTAAAACACAGTAGCAGTAGCGGTAGCTAGTGCAAATCAAATGTCCACTACTTCAAATGCAGCTATAGGCGAGAACATATTGCAAGATCAAGACTCCACACATACACAATGGTGCTATGCACGTTCTCGAAAAAAAAAAGTGTTACACTGCAGGCGTCAACCAAGGTAACTTAAGACCACTGCGCTTAAAAATATTTTCAGTGACAATTACTATCCCTCCACAGCGATCGATATCCACTTCGCATCACTCACTGAAAGCTAAATTGCTACTGGCCTACTACATATAGTTGTAGGAAAAACAAATGACTGGTACTACAGTTACAGTAAATTCTTCAAAAGCTACACTCAGCCTGTTTGTTTGGCTGTGTCTTGTCGTAAACGATCGTAAATTTTCAACCGGAACAATATTTTTCTCTCACACAAACCAGCCAGCAGTACTTCTTCACGAACTAGCAACGAAACGAACCAGCTAACCGAACACTAACTGCAGCTACAGTAATAGTATGGAGCATAGCATGGGAAAGTCACGAAACCCCAGACATCGATTAAAGACTGACGTCAAGTCTGCCATACAACACGTCACGCCGCGACCCGCACAAAGTACTAGGAGAATTTCAGAGATGCGACCAGATGGCAGTCCCAAACAGTCGAAGACCAAATGGAAACTGTCAAACCGAGGACCACGCGCATGTAGTTAACGTACCATCGCGCGGTCCGGCCTGGTCAAGGCCGCCACGGTCGTCGCCGCCGCCGGAGAGAGTGGTACGATCCGCGCCGGAGAATTGGCAGCCCCTCCTCGCCGCGGAGCCGCCCGCGAGCAGCAGCAACATGACCCCGCACGCCACGAGCGCCGCGATCGACAGGGGCAGCACCGCGACCCTGCCCTTCCTCCCGTGCGGGTGCCCGGGCGCGGACGCCGCCTCCCCTACCGCCTGCGGCGTCGGCATCGGCGGCGGCGAGCGGCGGATCCGCTCCTTGATGTCCATGCGGCGTGGCGCCCGAGCCGAGCCGCAGGGTTCTTCAGTTCTCCCCGCGCTTCTGCCGCGGTGTGGTCTGTGGAAAAGCACAGAGGAGTCCGCAGTCGCGACGTGGGGCGTCGTGTCGCGCCACGAAAGGCGCAGTTCGGGCGCGGACCCGCGCGGCTGAAATAGAGGGCGTTTACGAGGCCGAGCACGTGATGGGGGCCGAGTGGCACAAGGGTTTTCGATGCGTTTGAGGTGAAAACAAGTGGGGTCCCGTACAGCGGCGACGTGACGGCACGGTGCCGAGTGGGGGCGTCCTCGGCACGAAGTTGTCGGTGAAACTGGAGCGACTAGGCGTGGCGATGGAGTCAGGACATCGGACGTGGGGTTCTCGCCTGTTGCACAGTCGTGCCGCGGAGTGAGGTAGTTGAGTCGTTGAGCACTTGCTGGCCGGCCGACCGGGTCATGTCGCTGGGGTGCCGGGTTCGACTTCTGCTTTGGGGCGCATTGACGGGGACTCGCCGGCGTGTGCTTCGTGACCGCTTTGGGGCGCATTGGCTGTTTGGATCCGCTTGTACAGCTTTTTTGATAAGGGTTCGTGGAGACAATAAGAGAGAGTTGAAGAAGAAAATCATGTAACCCCTGTTTGGTGTGAAAGTTTCAAGTAGGAAATCATATGACAGGTCATGATGAACAGTGATGATGTATTTATTTTTCATTAAGAGCATAGTTCTCATCCAATTGCCACCCCTTCCTAGAAAATTGATAAGTGAGAGTTGGCCCTCTAAACTCTCGTTACCCAAAACTCTACGAAACAAACAAATGATTTCTAAACTCCTACCTTCAAACTCTTATTCCATCCTTTCAATTACCCCAACCAAACCTGCCATCAAAGAGTCATTTTCAAGACAAGGGTCATCCAAAACCTTTTTCTACTAAACCATGGAAAACATCTTTTCCCAACTACCATCTTACCAAATTTAAAGATAGGCCTAGCTATATCCTCATGAACTCCAAAGTCAATAATTAAAGGGACATGGTCACTAAAAGCTTTGGATCCTATGTCCTAACAACAGCTAGGAGCTACTTTCAAAAGCAACGCTGCCAAAAACCGAGGGCAGTCATAATTAATTGTTCCTGATTGTTTCACCAAGTGTAAGCCCTACTAGAGTTCTTATATTCATTGCACCAGTCATTTAACATATATTAGCCCAATGATAATTAATCATCCCATTATTCTTCTCATTTTGAGTTCTACAATATTTAAATCCTCACCGACTAAGGTTGGTCTATTTCAATTATCCATCACCATATGAAGTCCCTTAATAAACTCTTGTTTACCTTCCTCATAAGGGGTGCCATACACCACCACTACTAGGAATCTGCACTTACATGACGAACAGCTTTTGTCACTGAAGAAGCCAAATTCATCATAATTTCAATTTTATGATGAATTTATGACGAAAAACGGTTCGTCATAGAAAGCGTGTCACATTTGAACTTTCGTGACGAATCCGAATACATCGTCATAGAAGTGGTTTGATCTGTGACGAAAAACTGACCGTCATAGAACTATTTTGGCATGCGTGGCAGGGGGCTGCCACGCTGGTGGCTGCTTCCGTTGGAGATGATTTCTACATATACATGCTATAGCCGGTTGCACTGGAGATAGTTCGAGTACGTATCACCTTCTTATTGCACAACGTGGCTGTCGGATACCATGAGAAGGGGTACCCTAAGCAAGATCCAAAAACGCATTTGTTAGATTTAGTAAAGATCGAAACCGATTAATAATTTCTTGGGCCTCGGCCGATTCTCCGACTCGCCGAGGCCCCATCACCTGGAGCCTCGGCCGATTCTCCGACTTCGCCGAGGCCTCATCACCGCTGGACCTCGGCCGATTCTCCGATTCGCCCGAGGCCCCCTCACCGCGGGCCTCGGTGGATTCCCCCCAAAGGCCTCGGCCGAGGCCACCACCGACCCTCCGTCTCGCGCAAAGGCGGGCTCGGCGACACTCCGCTACCTCTTCCTTCTCCCGTCCCTCTGGCAAAAGCGTCGTGTCGCATCAACTCGATAGCTGCGCCCGACAACGACCGCATGCACGGCCGCGATGCAATGAGAATGGCCGATGGGGCGGGAGGCGGGATCTGGCGGGGTTACCCGCCATGTACTAACCACCGTGCACATGGGTTGGCGCCCATGCCTCACTATCTTGCCAACTCCTGCACAGAGGACAATGCGGCGTGGGGAGCCACATCTGAACTCTTGTGGCCTCGGAATCGATGCCAGGGCAATAATTCCCTCAAGGCCTCGGCGGCTTGCTCCGAGGGCTCGGCGGCCCGAGGACCCATGTCCGCCAAAGCCCCCGCGATGGCAGCCCTCGGCACCTCTGAGCCACAGCCCCTACGGCGTCATCACGCGATGACCTACCGTCCCCGTGGCGGGGGTTACCCGTCACTATGCTATCCACCGTGCACATGGTTGACACCCATGCCTCCTTTGTCTTTGCCAACTCTGCTCCAAGGACAACGCGGCATGGGGAGCCACGTCTGAGCTCTTGTGGCCTCGGAATCGATACCGGGGCCAATAACTCCCCCAAAGGCCTCAACAGTTTGCTTCACGGGCTCGGCGGCTGAGGTCCATGACCACCGAGCCCCCACGATGGCTCGGCCTCGGCATCTGCAGAGCCGCTGCTCCCTCTGACGTCATTACGGCGACCAACCGTCGCCGCCCGCCATGTCACTGCATCAAGCCGTCTGGGAGCCCCACGACGCACAAGGCAAAGTATGACCAGCATGTCACTTCCGCGCATGACAAGGGCGGGGCCACTCCATCGACCATACCACAACGATTGTGGCGACTACGAGGCTCGGACCGCCACCCCATTCTGAAGCGCTATGTAGCACCACATGCACGGTCCGGTCCTCCCTTAGAGTATAAAGGGAGGGGCCGGGGCCATTCTGAGGGAGGCCGGAAAAGGCGAACACGCCGATAGAACCCACGCACTCCTCTGCTGCTTGGGAACAACGCCTCAAGCGGCCCGCACCACACTTTCGCCGAGACACAGGGCTAGTTCCTCTCTCTCACCTAGCTTGTAACCCCCTACTACGAGCACTCCGGTGCAAGGAATACAAGATCGATCTCTCGGGTGGGCGTAGGGCCTCGATTGCTGAACCGATATAAACCTTGTGTCTCTTTGCGCCACCATCCGGGATTAGGGGCACGCAGCACAAATTCACTCGTTGGTTGAGGGACCCCGGTTCCAAAACACCGACAGTTAGCGCGCGCCGGTAAGGGCGCTGCGTGTCGACCGTCATCCTAGCAAGTTTGGGATGGCGGACTACATACGACCATTGCGTCTCGGCACCATAGTTTGGTTGGGGAGCCTAGAGTTCATGTCTCTAGGGCATGAGTGCGACATGGTGCTCCTCACTCCTCGAACCCCCACCGTCCGACGACGAAGTCGCGCCCGGCAACCAGTAGCGCGGCGCGGCGCCCGGGCGGCCGCTCTCGCCACGCTTCGCCCGAGCACGGCGCGAGCAAGGCCACCCGACCTTCTGCGAGCCCAGGCGACCGCGCCTCTCCCGCCCGATGTCCTCGACCAGGTTGTTGATGCAGGGGTCCTGGGCTGAGGACACTGTCGACTGAGCTGGGCGAAGGAAAATCGCCGGTGGCTTCTGGCGATGCCCGGTCGTCTAACCCGCTCCGCCACTCCCTAAAGAGCCGACCCGTGGCGAGAATATGGAGCGGCCCCGTCCCCATACCCCTTTGGGTTGAGAAATGCCGCCGCCTCTTACGCCTCGCTTATGCGCCACTCCACGAGCACCCCTCGGAGCGCCGCCCGGTAACCGCTCTCTCGACTTGAGCACCGCTCCGACTCCTCGGGACGAGGGCGAGGCATGGCCCGGTGGATTTCTCCGAACTTCACAACCACAGGGATTTGCGCCAATTCTTGGCATAGCGACTCTTGCCTCGGCTACTCCGACTCCGACGATGAAGGGACTTCGATCCATCTCGTGAGTGCTTCCACGTCGGGCTCGGGATGCCAAAAAAGCGGCGAAGGAGCGAGAGGACAGGCAACCATTCCCGCCCGGGCGGGGGCGGCCTCCACCACCGCGTCTCGAGGCCCGGCGACGGGCGAGAATCCCGCCCGCGGGGCATCCAGACGCCAGACTGGAGCAGCTCCACGAGCTTCAAGCCAAGGTCGAACAAGACCGACTCATTCGCAATGACAGCTTGGGGACACTCTCGGCGGGAAGAAGCGGCAAAGAAGCGCGATGAGCGGAGGGCGAGGGAGGGCCCGCGTCGTCCACCACCACCATCATCAACGGCAACGAGGGGATGAGCCGCCCCAATCTTTAACCGCGCTAGCGAATGTCGCGGCCCAGCTGCGATGCTAGTCCGAGCAATGCTCGAGGCCCCTCTACCACCGAGACCTCGCCAATAAAGCCCGAGGCCATGGCGATTGACGCAGCTCCCCGAAACCTCCCGGTAGGCCGAAAATTTGGCGAGTCCCTTTCCTTGATCGCCTCGTTCGGGAAGAGCTTCCTGGCGAGCGAACCGAAGCCGGCGGCGGCTCAAGGCGCCGCCAAGACTTTCACGTCCTCGCGACGGCGAGTTGTATAAGCGTAGCCCATCCGGTATTCTCCAACGATGCATCACCACCGAGGTGGCCAATCCTTACTTTGGGACTTGCAGCGCGGAGTCTGCGGGCACCACCTGCGGCGCCTCGGGCGCTCGTGGTAACGCGCCTTCCGCCAAAGGTTTCTATTGGCCGACGGCGGTGGCCGGCGCCACGAGGCTAAATGCGCTCTGCGAGGATGCCCGATGCCTACGCTCGACAGACGCACCTCCGGCCCAAGCCCTCAAACGATCCCCATCACATGGCCATTCGCCGTATGAAATTTGGACATGGTTGAGCCTCTGCAAAAAAGGCACCGGGGCTATACCCATCTGCTTTGGTAGCTATCGACAAATTCTCCAAATGGATCGAGGCTCGTCCGATCGCTCGAGATCAAATCCGAGCAAGCGGTCTTTGTTCTTCTGGATATCATCCACAGGTTCGGGTTCCTAACACCATCATCAACGACAATGGGACACAATTCACGGTGCGCAAGTTCCTAACGTTACTGCGGCGACGACCACCACATCCGGGTGGCACAGTCGACCGTACACCCACCCAGGACCAATGGCCAAGTAGGCGTGCCAGCGGCATGATCCTACAAGGCCTTAAGCCGAGGATATTCAACCCGATTGAAGAAGTTTGGCAAGAAATGGCTTGCCGAACTCCGTCGATCATCTGGAGCCTAAGAAATACCCGGCCCGAGCCACGGGATTCACACCGTTCTTCTGGTCTATGGGCCGAGAGGCCATCCTCCCCATGACTTAGAATACGGTTCCCGAGGCTCTGAGCATATCTGATGAGCAAAGCAACCCGCCTTTGCCCTGTGAAGACGCCCTCGACCAGGTGGAGGAAGCCGAGACGTCATTGTATTTGCTACACTCGGCCAGTACCAACAAGCCCTATGGCGCTACCAAGCCCGTAGCGTCCGGCCGAGACACGAAGGTGGGCGACTGGTCTTTGAGGCGAGGCCCGAGCAACAAGGGCCGCCACAAGTGACCCCACCACAGGAAGGGCCGTACATCGTCGCTCAAGTCTTTGAAGCCAGGGACCTACAAGTTAGCCAGCGAGAAGGCGAAATCTTCACCAACGCTTGGAACATAGAACAACTCGTCGTTTCTACCCTTAAAATTCCAAGCGTTGCTTACATTGTTTCTCGAAATGCAATAAAGAAGCGTTCTTAGTTGTTATAACTTTTGAGAAACCCCCCTTATAGACTAGCCGATCGTATAGAACCCAAGGACCGTCTGATCGTCTCAAAAGCGAAAAGGCCGGTGGCCGTGAAAGCGACCTCGCCTCCGAGACTCTGAACTCCCTCACCACCTTTTCACCCAAAAAGGCAGGCGTGGGCTCAGGAAGTTACATGCAGAGAGCTTGTCTATCAATAGGGGCTCGGCGTCACAATAAGCGCTATAAGGGAGACTCGGCGCCTCCATAAAGCCGGGCCTCCCTCGGGGGCTAGAAAGGGGAACCCCTAAGTCCCGAACACCATTTGTTAATGGTCTTTCAAAAAAAAATTCTCGCCAAAACTCTCTCGCTCCGATGGGACCTTCACAAAAACCCAAAGACCAAAAGTTTGTCTAGAGGCCAAAGGGCGGTCGAGGGCGTGAGCGGCCTCGCCTGCAGGCTCTGGCGGCTCCTCACCACCCTTCGCCAAGAAGGGCGGCTTAGGTCCCGGGTTTTCTTTGCGGGTTCCCAAGATCGAGACAGAGGCACGAGGCTCGGAAGTAGAACGGAAAAGCGATTAAAAAAGCGCACATACATAAATACTTTAAAGGCCTCGGCGGCCACAAAAGCGTCACGATCTGACAACTAACTCAATCCGGTTACATGGCCCCTTTTGGCCCGGGTCAAAGCTCAAGGATCGGCGGTGGCGCGGGAGGGACCACCTCTTCCTCAAGCAGACGGGCCAGTGACATGCCGGTGCCTCGGCCGCCTCCAGCGACTTCATGACCTCCGCATCCGCCTCCTCGTCATCTTACGGCAACACGTGGCCGTCGGCCGACAGCCTCGAGGTTGATGGCGTGGTCACGAGGAGAGACGGCGGCGCGCTTGACACCGTGTGCAACGCCCCTCGGAGTCTCTCGGGGTGTGGCCGCTCAACGCCAATCGGCGGCTCCCAAGGGAGCTAGGCGATTGGACCTCCTCGACGTCAAGAGCCTCGCGAGCGGTCGGGACGGCTGCTGCGCGCGTCTCGTGCTCCGGACCTCGACATCCAGTAGCGCTTTACTTGCTGCGGAAGCCTCGGCCGCTTAGGAGGCCTCTTTCTCCGAGATCTACGTCGCGACGAGGGGTCGAGAGTCAAGCGAACGAGCAAGCAAATGGAGCAAGGAACATGGTTCAGCGGAACTTACCCTCGGCCTTGCTCTTCCAGGCTGAGACCTCGACCCGAGAGGCCTCGGCCGCCTTGGTAGCCTCTGCCAAGGCGACTTTCGTCGCCTGATGCTCGCTCTGCTCCGCACCCAGCTGCCCGGCTGTGACCTTAGCAGAGGCCATCGCTTCTTGGGCCCGGCTTTGAAGGAGTCTCGCTCCTCCTCCAGTTCCTTGATCTTGGCCACGGAGGAGCGGATCTGCTCCTTAGCAGTAGCCAACTCGGCTGAATGTCGGCTAACGAAGGCGGAGGTCCTCCACTTCCGCCTCCAGCGCCGACAATAGCCCACAGGCATCGGCAAGCGAGCCCTTTTAGGCGCGGAGCTGGTCCCAAATATCCCTCTCATTTCGCGAGAACACCGATTTCCCAAGGGATCGGGTCTCGAGCTCCTAAGGAGGCAAAACAAAAACACACGTCAAAAAAGCTGCGAGGGGCTCGGAGAGAAAACAACGCAGCACGAGAGAGGAAAGTACTTACCCGCGTGACACCGGGCAGGTCCTGACCCATAATAGTCATCGCTGTCTGCAGCGACCGCCTTGCTACCGATTAAGCGGTCTTTTCGAGGTGCCCCAATGCCCCCCCTGCGGTATCTTCAAGAAGCGAACACAGGCTCCCCTCGGGGTCAGCCAGTTCCACCAGAAAACTCTGGGAAGGAAGTTCCACCCGCGAGGCTCGGGCCGTGGCCGGACAAGAGCCGAACTCCCCTCGGCGGGATCTGGGGCTGGTTGCTCCATGATCTTGGCGCTGGGCGTCCGCCGCCTCCTTCCCTCGGGAAGAATCATCGAGCGAGATTGTCCGAACCCGGGCGGCGCCAAAATTTGCCCGTCTCCACCTCCATCGCCTCGGTCTCGGCGGACCCGGGCTCGGCCTCCGCCACTCTACCTCGATGGCCCGGCGTCCACCGCCCCTAACGTCGGAGGTCTTGGGGCTCGGCCTCACCCTCAATGGCCCGGCAATAGCAGGCGCCCCAGCCTCCTTCGCCCCAAGACCCACAACATCGTGAGGCATGGGCTCCTCCTCCTCCACTCGTCCGCGGCCGCCTCGGCCCCCTTTTCTGGCGGCGGCCGCCTCCTCAAAGCAGCCTCGCCCGGCCGCGCCGCGCCGCGTCGCCACGCCCGCCCTGCGCCTCCGGCATTGATGATGGGCGGAGGAGCTAACGTTCACCTGGCGCCTTACAGGCGCCAAGGAGATCTTCCACCGAAGCGTGCAGGCTGGAAGAAAAAGACACTCCCAAGGTCGACATGCAACCCGAGGCGGACAAGAAGTACTACGGACTCCACGGAGAAAGGCGCTTACATGAGCGGGGATGCGGCCAACCGACACCGCCTGCCTCCTCTGCTGCAGCGGCGGTGGTGGCGGCGGCAGCCTTGGCCCGGTGTCCACCGATGCCGGTGGCCTCCGTCGGACCCGGCACCTCCTCGACCCGCCAGCGGAGATAATGGGGTCGCCCCACCGTCACCCGCTCCACCTCCGCCGTCGAACCCATCCAGGTGGCGGCACGCTCCTCCGACACCCGCGCCTCGGGTGTGTCGGCCTCGGCCGGGGCGGGCCGCCCAGCCCCGGGACACCTCCTCCTCCTCCTAGGGGCGTCAGGCTCCTTGCCGGCGCCCCGGGAACCATCTCCCTGATGTCGGGGAGGTGTCCCGAGCGAGCCGTCCCCACCTCGCGCCCGCCGCCGCCGTCGCTCGAAGAATCCGACACCGGCAAGCGGACGAGGAGCGGTTCCAGCGGGAGACCGTCGAGCTTCGCGCCCGGCGGCGGGCGTCCGGCTTTTCAGCGAGAGAGCTTCTTTGTGCGCCTCGCCTCCTTGGCATCTTTCTTCTTCTTCTCCTCCTCGGCGCGCGCCCTGTTCGTGGCTCGCCGCCGGGCGTCCTCGGGAACGGGCGGCGGGGAGTTTCGCGCGTCTCTTATTCCACAGTGAGAACGGCGAAGTAAGACAACAGACCAAAAAAGGCGAAAGCCTCAACAACATCAACTTACCGGCCGAGACATACCCGCGCGACGGGCGCGCCGGAAACGGCGTCAAATCGTCGATCTTGACTTCCGTCCACCGCTTCTTTCACCCGGCGAGCGAGGTCTCGTCGTCGGTAAGGGCGGCGGAACATCTTGACACCGACGATCGAATCGCCGGTCATCTCGAACAACCGCCGCCGCCGGGCCATCAGCGGCAACACCCTCCGGCGGTGAAAAGCCGCCCGCGACCACGGCCGTCGAAAAGGCCGTGGTCACGCAGCTTCCCAAGGCCCTCAAGAAGCGGTTCCGGCTGGGCTGATCGGCCGTGATGACGCCCGTACCCCATTTCTCGGTTGACTCTCTACAACCCGCCCGGTATAAGGGGAAGTCCTCCGCCGTCGTTGCGGAGGTAGAACCGGCCGTCATACCAGCAGCGGTTGGGCGATGACAACAGGTGGGCGGGATGTAGAGGGATGCCGGTCTTAAGCGCGCGTGTGAAGGTACAGCCGCCCGACCCTCTGCCCCTTCCGAGCCCCCCTCGTTCCCCGGCTTGGTGGTGAGCGTCGCTTTCGGAACAAGTGGAGCCACAACTCCCGGTGGGGAAGCGATCCCAGTACCCCTCACGAGGCGGCGGCGAAGATGGCGCTGGGCGATGGAGTTAGAGGGCTGAAATTGTGCGACTCCACGCCATAGTAGTGCGGGAGCGCCCGCATGAAGTTATCCACCGGCGACCCGAAGCCTCGCTTCGTGGAAGGCGGCGAAGCTCTGCACGCGTAGCCGTCGCGCAGCCTCGGCTCCGACTTCGTTCCCGAGCAATCCACTCCGGCTCGTCGGGGTCGGTGATCGGCGAAGAAGACCGGCCTCCACGAGCGGCTGCGGCTTCTCCTCGGTGGCGTCGGACCACCCCGAGGGGATCCGCCGGGAGGATGGCGGGACCACCAACCATTGCGTGGCGGAGGACGCTGCTGCTCTGGCGGTAATCTCTCCCCTCTCTCTTTTGGTCTCTCGCCCTCGCCCTTCTCTTCCCGGCGCTCTATGCTCTCGGCAACAGCGCGGAGGCGGCAAAAAGCGAATGCGAGAGAGGTAAGAAGGAAAGGCGAGGCCCTTTGCGTGTTTATCACGGTGACAAGAGCGAAACCGCGGGGGCGGCGAAATCGGGAAGTTTCCCCAAAAAATCCGTAGCGTTATCCAGATCCGGCCTTACCGCCCGCACACTCCCTCCTCGTTAATCGCGCGTGCGAGTGCGTCCGTCGGCTTCCCTCCTCGTTAATCGCGCGTGCGAGTCGTCCGTCGGTGGCGTCGCGTCGCGTCAACGCGGCGGCGGCGAGGCCGTTCGCCTCCCGAAAAAAGCCGCCTCAAAAGCGCGCCTGCCATTAATTAACCGTGGGAGAAATAACCCCGATTCCTTCGAGCAAAGGAACTAGGCACCAAGCCCGCTACGGTCCGGGGTTTCGAAGGGCTGGGCCCTTAGGGGTTTCGGCAGCCGCCCGAGAACAGCGAGTCGGGGGCAACTTCTGGCGAGCCTACAGGCCGAGGCCCAAGCAAGCGAAACGCTTGGGGCGCCATGTGTTGTGTCCGAGACCGGTAGGGAGGTCTCGAATGGGATCCCACCGTAGGGAGGCACCGAGCCACCGAGGCCCAGTGACGGCCTCGGCACCCACTAGAAAACCCTCCGATACTCTTGGGCGCGCGTCTCGGACCGCTAGCCGACCCCAGTGAGCGGGAGTGCGGGCCTCCACTCGGACTTACCCGATAACAGCTCACCGGAGATGCCATCGCTCGCGCCCACCGAGGTAGCGTGGCACATTCCACCCCTCCTTCCGAGCGAAAAGGAAGCGCGAGGGTCGAATAAAAAGTCGGGAGAATCCCGACGGCCCTCTTGCTCCGTCACGAGAGGTTAAGGGACTCTTCACGCAAAGCGTTGCGAGGCCCGGCTGACTTGAGCTCGCTTTACGAGGGGTCTCGGCAAAAACCAACCCTCCTTCCGAGCGAAAAAGAAAGCGAGGTCGTTCAAAAAGCCGGAAGAACTCCCCGGCGGCCCTCTTGCTCCGTCTGAGGCTAGGGAGCTCCTTACGCAAAAGACGCCGAGACCCGCGACCTAGGCTCGCACCCGAGGGGGCTCGGCGATCAGACCCTCACGCGAGGGGCGAACAAAAGCCGGGGACCTCGGCCCGCTCTCTCGCTCCGTCACGAGAGACTCGAAACTCCTCCTGCAAACTTTGCCGAGACCAGTGGCTCAGGCTCGCCTGCAGTGGACTCGACAAAGCAGCCCCCGTCCGAAGCGAAAAGGGCCAGGCGGGGGGACGGCAAAAAAGTCGGAGGACCCCTGACCGCCCTCTCGCTCCGTCACGGAGGCTCGGGGCTCTTCCTGCACCCAAGATAAAAACAAGCGACCCGATCCGTTCACGGTCCGGGGTTGAAAGCTGGGCCCCAGGGGTTTCAGGCAATTGCCCAGGGCAAAAGTCGGGGGGGCGACTACTGGCGCGAGCTGTCATGAGCACGCATACATGTTGTGTCCGAGACCGGTAGGGAGGTCTCCGAATGGGATCCCACCGTAGGGAGGCACCCCGAGCCACCGAGGCCAGCCAATGGCCTCGGCACCCACTAGAGAAACTCTCCGGTACTCTTGGGCGCGTCTCTCGGACCGCTAGCCGACCCCCCGTGAATGGGGTGCGGGCCTCCACTCGGACTTACCCGATAACACTCACCGGAGATGCCATCGCTCGCGCCCACCGAGGTGGCATGGCATCTTTCACCCCTCCTTCCGGCGAAAAGGAAGCACGAGGGTCGTACAAAAAGCCGGAGAACCCCACAGCGGCCCTCTCGCTCCAGTGAAGGCTAAGGGGCTCTTTCCGCAACATCGTCGAGGCCCAGCGATCCGAACTTCGCACCACACGGCCCCGCAAAACGATCAAAACGCCTCACTCGAAGAAAAAAAGCCCCTGAAGAAGTGAAATCGCTCCTCCAGGGCCTCGGGGCTACACACGGCCCAGGTGCGCTTTCAGCGCACCACCACCAAAACCTCGAAAACAAAACACCATCCCGGCAGGAGCTATCAAGAGCCAATTCTCGTCCGAACCTCGGGGAGTGCCTCCACTCCCCAAGGCTCGAGGGCTCTTGTCGGATACCATGAGAAGGGGTACCCTAAGCAAGATCCAAAAACGCATCGCTTAGATTTCGTAAGATCGAAACGAAACCAGCTAATACTGCTTGCGCCTCGGCCGATTCTCCTCGACTTCGCCGAGGCCCCCCCCATCACCATGAGCCTCGGCCGATTCTCCGACTTCGCTCGAGGTCTCATCACACGCGGACCTCGGCCGATTCTCCGATTCGCCGAGGCCCCCCTCACCGCGCGGGCCTCGGTCGATTCCCCGCCAAAGGCCTCGGCCGAGGCCACCGACCCTCCGTCTCGCGCAAGAAGGCGGGCTCGGCGACACTCCGCTACCTCTTCCTTCTCCCGTCCCTCGGCAAAGCGTCGTGTATCGCATCAACTCGATAGCAATGCCTTTGACCCACAACAACGCATGCGCGCATGCCGACAATGTCAATGAGAATGGCCGATGGGGCGAGGCGGCGGGGCTGGCGGGGTTACCCACCATGTACTAACCACCGTGCACATGGGTTGGCGCCCATGCCTCACTATCTTGCCAACTCCTGCACCGAGACAATGCAGCGTGGGGAGCCACATCCGGGCTCTTGTGGCCTCGGAATCGATGCCAGGAGCAATAATTCCTCAAGGCCTCGGCGGCTTGCTCCGAGGGCTCGGCGGCCCGAGGACCCATGTCCGCCAAAGCCCCAGCGATGGCTTGGCCTCGGCACCTCTGAGCCACACCCCCTCTCGGCGTCATCACGCGATGACTGCCGTCCCCCCGGTTGGCGGGGGTTACCGTCACTATGCTATCCACCGTGCACATGGTTGACACCCATGCCTCATTGTCTTGCCAACTCCTGCTCCAAGGACAACGCGCATGGGGAGCCACGTCTGAAACTCTGTGGCCTCGAGAATCGATACCGGGGCCAATAACTCCCCAAAGGCCTCGACAGTTTGCTTCACGGGCTCGGCGGCTGAGGTCCATGACCACCGAGCCCCCCACGATGGCTCGGCCTCGGCATCTGCAGAGCATTTGCTCCCTCTGACGTCATTACATGGCGACCAAAACGTCGCCCGCCATGTCCTACATCAAGCCGTCTTTGGAGCCCCACGGCGCACAAGACCGAGTATGACCAACATGTCACTTCCGCGCGACACAAGGGCAGGGGCCACTCCATCGACCATACCACAACAATGGCCGGCCGACTACGAGGCTCGGACCGCCACCCCATTCTGAAGCGCTATGTAGCACCACATGCACGGTCCCGGTCCTCCTTAGAGTATAAAGGGAGGGGCTGGGGCCATTTCTGGGGAGGCCGGAAAAGACGAACACGCCGATAGAACCACGCACTCCTACGCTGCTTGGGAACAACGCCTCAAGCGGCCCGCACCACACTCGCCGAGACCTGGGGCTAGTTCCCTCTCTCACCTAGCTTGTAACCCCCTACTACGAGCACTCCGGTGCAAGGAATACAAGATCGATCTCTCGGATGGGCGTGGGGCCTCGATTGCCTGAACCAGTATAAACCTTGTGTCTCTTTGCGCCACCATCCGGGATTAGGGGCACGCAGCACAAATTCACTCGTTGGTTGAGGGACCCCCGGTTCCAAAACACCGACAGTGGCCATCTCTGATTTTTGCATGTTTCAGGTTTTTACTGGACCACGTGTCAGGTGCACCTAGCCTCCGAACAAAATTATCTACTCCCTCCATTCCAAATTATAAGTTGCTTTGACTTTTTGGATACATAAAATTTGCTATGTATCTAGACATACGTTATATCTAGATATATAGCAATTTGAGTATAAAAAAATCAAAGCGACTTATAATTTGAAACGGATGGAGTACTGCATTTTAATATGCCCAAATCATACATAATTTGAAATTTTATCAACATGCTATCTCAAATATGCCAGCATTAACCCCTACTTACTGTAACAACCCAAGTTTTTGTGCATCCAAAATACTGAACTTTTTAAAAATTCACGCAATGTGTGAATCATGTAATCGCTAGGTCAAACCGAGGAGAGATGACTAATAAATTGTTGCATACATCTAGATTTGCTTGTAGAAGTGTGCCCGATTCTTGAGTTGGTTTCGGGTTTGAGTTTGTTTGGAGTGCATAAATCCGTAGCAAAGTTCTTCTCGAATCCCTTTCGAATTCATCTCAAATCCGCTCTTGAAATTCTGTTTCAAATCCCCTAATTTAGAAGAGGAAAATTATTTTCCTTTTCATTTCTCAATCTAGCCCACCTCCTCCTCTTGGGCCATCCACCCATCTCCTCTTCCGTCGGCCCGCCTCCCTCTTCCTCCTTGATCCGCCCTTTCGCTCCCCCTTTCGTCCTCTTAGCCTAACCGCCAAGCAGGCCCATATGGCCTCCGTCTCCTCCCGCCTCGCGCCAGCCCACGTGAAAGTCACCGCCAGGCCTCGGGCTCCCCGAGTGGCCCAACTCACCCTCTCCACCTCGTGAGCCCACGCCGAAGCAGCGAACCTACGCAGCCCAGCTTGACCCACCGGCCCCTGTAGGCCCATCCATTTGCCCCCGTGGCCCGAGCTGCACCCTAACCCTAGGAGTGCGACGCTCCTAGAGCCACCGCCGCCGTCGCCAGATGTCGTGATCGTGCTCCCTGCCTCAGCGCTCCGCCTCCCGATGCGCTCCACACGTCCCTTGGGTATGGACACCGAGCATGCCCGCCATCCATCACCTCAAAGCCCTAGCGTGCCGCGCTATAAAGCCCGTGGCCGCCACTCCTCTTCCCCATCAGCCGCCGCCACTCTCTTCTTCCACCCGCAGCCACCGCACCTTGCCACCTCACTTTGTCACCTCACGCCCTCTAGTGGAGGTGCTTTGCTCGATGCTCGTGGTCACGTGGAGCATCACCGCGCTAGGCACCGTGCGTCGCCGGCCTTCTTCCTCGCCACGCGGGCACACTAGAGCAGCCACGACCGCCGTCCCTGCTCCTTGCCAACGCAGCCGAGTCACACCACCACCATGACGTCGTGGCGCACCTCACCACCGCGATGTCCTCCTCTGCAACTACCACGAGCCCCTACTGACCACCCCACCTGCCTCCACGCCTCGCCTCGTCCAAGCGTCTCCACCGCCGTGCCACCACCATCGAGGCCACGACGTTGTCACCCACATTGTCGGAGTTCCTCCTCGCTAAGCTTCATTTGAGCCCCGCACGCGTCTGCCTCCCGGTTCATGAGCACTTCACCGAGCCAAACAGCACCGCACTTGCTCCTGCTTCACCATCGGCCACAACCTTCTTCGAGCCGAGCCGCATCCACCTCGTCGAGCTCTGACGCCTTGCTGCTCTCCAAGAAGGACACCACCACCGCCTTCATTGTACCTCGTCGGCGACCTGTCCTCCTCTGCCACTGGTGAGCTCTGTACCCCCAAAGCCCCATCTTTTCCTTGAAATCGGTCGTTGTACCTGCTGTCCCTCATCGTTCCCTGCTGTGAGCTTAAGATCCCACCCTTGCAGCCCTCCTTGTCACCGCCGGCGTCTCCAGCAATAGCCTCAGCAAGCACCTGCAGGAAGCCCATGACAGCAAGCCGCAGCTAGCCTAGAGCCATGTTTGGCCAGCCGTAGCCCCCTTTGGCCAGCCGCAGCAAGCCACCGGCCAGCCACAGCAAGCAGCAGCCAGCCGAGAGTGGCAGCAGCAAGCCCATAGCTCACCCGTGCCCATCCTCGTCTTCACAGCAAGGTTGAACTCCTCCAACCTTTGCCGACGTCGTACCCGACGTCGACAAAAAACATATTTTTATCATCATCTATACTTGTTTATACATCCCATTCATACTTGTTCATACATCTCATTCATACTTGATCATACATCTTCATATCTTCGTTCATACTTATCAAACATGATCTATCTATCTATCTATGCCTATGTCATGCCTTCGTGCCGGTCTATGTCTTATGCTACGGTCTCTACCTCTTGTGCTATGGAAATGTGCTACTCCGGTTGTTGTTTGTGTTGTTGGTTCTTTGTGTGTGTTGTGTTGCTGTCTGTGGACCGAGCCTTTGAGCTAGTCGAGGGATCATACCTCGTTCGAACGTTTTGATCATGGATTCGTCCCGCCGTGGTCGTGATGCCGAGCGTAACACGACCCCTCATTTTTAGTTGATTTTGTAGTGCCGTGATCGTTGGCCCCTCCTATGGCCCTAGGATGTGGCCACCATGGGCTCGACATTGGTGCGCTTCCTACCCACACATGATGAGTCCATCATGGCCTAGTCTATAGGGGACGAACTAGGGGACGACCATCGTGGAACTTACGGAAGCCAACTCGTGTGGGTAAAGCTCATGACCGCGAGTTATCTTATGATCGTCGGGCTCTACCCCTTTTGCTCTCTTGTTCTGTTTTGATCTCCTTTACTCTCTTGTTCTTCCTAACCACCTCGTATGCTTGTACCACATTGACCATAGCGTTCCTTCGGATCTAACGGTGACAATCGCATCGCTACGGACCTTAGGGATAACCTTGTGCTGATTTAGTTGCACGGTCATGGTGCCCTATGAGTGGGTTTGGATCGTGGGACCGTGTCTCCTTCCTTTCAACCTTCATTCGTTCCATGACGAGTTGGTCGAAAGAGTGTGGATTCCATTCTTCTCTCCTCTCTTGTTCTCAATCCTCGTTGATCCAGTAAGATGTGGATTGAGCCCTTCGCTTGTTTGGTCTTTATTGCTCTCTTGATTCCATTTCTTCGATTCCCGTCGTTGCTATGGCGAGTGGATCAAGGAAGCTGGATCCCGTGTTCCCCTCTTTTGGTTCTGTCATGCCTAAGCCCTTGTATGCTTGTACCTATTCAGACCGTAGCATTTCTTTGGTTCTTGCAGTGACAACCGCACCGCTAAGAACCCAAGGGATGTCTTGGTTCATTTAGTGCACCTAGGTCGTGGTACCCTACAAGTAGTTTGGGCACTTGTGTTCTCTTGTGTGTCGCTCCTTTCAATGCCCCGTCTCTGCCATGGCGTGTAGATTGGAAGAAGTAGACCACCTCCCTTCTCTTCTCTCCCCTGTTCCACCCTCTCTTGGTTCTCGTCAATTATAATAGCATATGGATTGAGAGAGACCGGAACTGCTTCCTTTCCCCCTTAGCCACTCTTTTTGATTCCCGTTGATCTCCATGATGCCCGGATCGGAAGACCGTGAGCCATGGCTTTTGCTTAAGATGAGCTAGGGTCTATGCCATTTTTATTGAAGCCGCACACGATCGACCCGGGAAGTACTGGCTAGGCTAAGACTTAAGCTTGCGCTTAGCAAACAGTCACTTCTGTTTCTTTTGACCCATGGATCAAACATCCGCCGAGAGGGCTAAGTCGTTTTCCCTTTGGTGTTCCTTCAGTGTAGTTGTTCTTCCCGTGCTTTATTGCATCTTTACTCGTAGTCTTTCTTGGTTACTGGTTGATTGCTCCTTGCTTTGTTTGTCGTACGAACAAGGCAGTTGCACCGGGAAATGACGTTGATCGGACCGAAACCCCGTTGGAGGAAGGACATGTGAACGACAACAGGACTTGGAGGGGAACGACTACGAGTACACTAAGGATCTCGGAGATATGATCAGTCAACAGGTGCCACGTCCCACCCAACCTTGTAGAATCCTATTAGGCATGCAATAATATAGCTGCTAGTACTTTATTTTATGCAATTGAACTGTGATAGGTTGCATGGTAGATTTGCCTGAAAGCCTTTACCTTGACACGACCTTTACCCCTGCACACCCGCTGATAGGCTAGATGCTCGCTTACTACTTACTACTGCTTCTACTATGCATTATATATGTGATGTGATGCTTGGTGGAGGATTGTTTGTGAGTGGCTAAGGCACATGGTGCCGCTAAAACTGGTGATAACTTGGGGAGATCTTGGCGTGTCTTGGGTGTGTCGTGAGGGTTGAGTTGATCGGACAGGATCCTACGACGAGTCTTTGGACAAGTCTTGCCAGGGGGATGTGACATGGGCATTCCCTACGACAGGTACCTATGGCGGGTACATGTGTGAGGAGTGTATTCCGAGGAGGTTACTCTTCGGGATGAAGGTGCCATCGAGGCACGGGGTGCTGGTTATCCCCTTTGAGAAGATGTCCTGTCTGGTCCCCCCTAAGGACCGGTATGTCGAGAGAATCGGATCATAGGACCCTACGTGCACACCACTCGTTCCTGAATGGGTGGGGGACGGATGTTGACCAGCTAGGACGGTGCCACTACTATTAGGTTGATAGCAGATAGTGTAGGGAGGTACGAGCATGTGACCCACACCCTCCTAAGACAGCGTAGTGACCTCTAGCAGCCTGGTACTACGTCTCATAGTCTCAGCATGCTGGTGGACTCCGAGGTGGGCCAGGGTTGAGTGGTAGGGTCGCATCGCACCGATTGGAAGGTAACCCGATATCAGCCTAGGCGGGGCACCGCCGATGATGGCGATCTTGTGGTTCTAGGTGTACAAGCTCTGTAGAGTTGATCAATCTATACGTATAGCCGAGTCCTCGGATATGGACATTCCTATGACCTACGCTTCCCTTGATTAGTGAGAGGTGTCCTTTCTTTTTCTCCCCCTGGGTTTGGTGTTGGTTTTCGGCTTTGGCCGTTGAGGCAAGGTACGAGAGGAAGTCGTCCTTGTCGCCTAGAGAGTGAGAGTGTGGTGAGATGTGTGTGATGGGATGGGTGAACGTGTGATGAGATGGGTTAAAACTTGATGAACTATTATAAAATATTGATGAACTTGCATAGGAAAACTACAGCCATAAATAGGCCTTTTGTTTTACCCTTGCATTCCACTTATCACAAAGCATAGGGGGGGAGCCAGTGGCCAGTACAAATCGTACTGAAAGATTTTTGGCAGGTTCGGGTGTCTTCCATGACAATAACGGAGATTAGAAGGAATAGGTGGTCTCGTTCTTGCGCTCAAGTTGGTTGAGGAGATGAAGTCTACGCCCACTGACATTCTATGTCGACTTTAATGATTGCCCGTGAAGGAGGAGCCTTCACCTGTCGACGCGCTACGTCTACTTTGATGTTGTTCTGCGTGTGTTTCCGCTAGTATGCGTTGTACATAAATGTGTCACCAAGTGTTGTATTACCTTATAAACTTGTAATTTTGCGATGTATGAACTATGGTATCAACTGAATAATGATAATGTGATAGTTTGGTCTTCCTGTACTCTCACATTATGATGTAATATATGGATTTCCCTTCGAGAAAATCTTGGATCGTTTCACTTACCCTTCGCAGGTACCTAGGATCATGTAAAGATTCTATTAATGTTACAAAACAACACATGAATCTTAATATTGTCCTCTTTTTTCTTCCTGCTTGGTTTGGTTGCAATTCGAGAACCTGGGATGAAGCCATACCTTAGAACTTGTTTAGCTACACTCCAATCCACCTTAATTCATATGGATTGAGATTTAAGAGTGATTGAGGTGGATTGATATACAACCAAACAATGCCCGGCCCTGTTCGTTTCGCTGAAAAGCTAAGCTAAAAAGTATTGTTCGTTGATTTATTGTGAGACAAAAACACTGATAAATTCGCAACCCCGATTGCGCATGTCTCAAACAATCAGCAGAGAATCCTGCCACTTGTCAGCACCTGGTCCACCCAAAATCTGTTCTGAAATTTCAAGCCTTGTACAACTTTGTATCGACAAGTTTCAGTCCCCAGCTCACATCCTCGCAGTTCCTGACGTGGGGCACCATTTTCCCTGTATCGGCTCCACGCTTCAGCTTGCAGTCGTAGGCGTGCGGCGCGTGGAAGCACGGTTCCATGGACATGTCCCAGAAGCACGGCGGGTCCGGCGGCGACGTGACGTTCGTGGGCTTGTGCAACACCCACGGCGTCATGCCTCCGAGCCCCTGCGCCACGTACCCGAACGTGGACCAGCCGCTGGTCACCAGCACGTCGCACAGGCTCAGCAGGTACATCTCCGCCCAGGCCCTTTCGTCGTGGGACTTCTTGCCGTACTCCTGGTTCCCCTCGTGGCTCGGCTGGTGCACGCTCACGTCCTCGCCGGTCGCCGTCGCGTGATCCCAGTACATTCCCTTGATACGCTCGTAGTACCACGACTGGAGAGAGGTGACCAGAACGGCTGTGGTTCTGGCGCCGCCGCCCGGCATCGGCATGGAGTGCTCTTCCGTGTCAAGAACCTCCGGGAGCAGCTTCTCCCTCCACAGGCATGACGTGATCTGCCGGAGGACGATCGGCGACTGCTGCGCCCAGGAATCGAAGTGGCGCAGCTGGACGCCGAGCCGGAGCTCCGCCCGCGCGAGTACGCGCGGTAGTACCGCGTGACGAGGCCCCAGACGTGGTTGGGTGGGTGGAACAGGTACCGCGCCAGGTGGTGGAACACGGCGTCGCGCTCCGGGAACAGCATGTCGAGCTCCTCCTGGAACGCCGTGACCAGGAACAGCCCCGTCACGGTGTACATGTCGGTCCTCATGACCAGCCACTGCACGTTCGACAGCAGCCGCTGGTCGTCGTCGCAGAAGAACATCTTGTCCTCGTCGCCGTAGTCGTGGTCGAGGTGGAGGTATACGAACGCCGGCAGCTGCGTCGCCGTCGTCGGCACGTCGGCGCTGAGCACCTTGTTCTTCAGCATGTTGCCGTAGCTCTCGGCGGTGTCGATGCTGAAGTTGGTGTAGCTCGCCAGGGAAAGTCCCGCCGCGGGAGCAGCCACGTCGTGCCGGGGAACGGCTCGCAGAAGAGCTCGTCCATCTCGTTGCTCGGGTCCACGAGGAGGGCGCGGTCCGTGAGCACCGCGTAGAGGAACGCCGACGCGGCGGCCAGGATGCGGTTGCCGAGGCCGCGGTGCGAGATGGAGACCACGTACTTGCACTCGGGCGAGTCGACGCTCTTGCCGGCCCTCAGCTGCTGGACGGCGCGGCTGTACGCGTCGGTGTTCGGCCCGCACCGTCTCTGCAGCTCTTCGTGTCTCCGCAGCTTTGCTATGAGGTGCGGAGAAGGTCGCCGTGCCGGTTTCCGGTTGTACATGGAAGACTCGTACCTGCTGCGGCATGATCTCTCGTCGAGTCCATCAGGCAGGAGGCCACCGAGAAGTTTGTCAGGTGGACTTCTTGCGTACGGGAAGGAGCCATCGCCGGAACCTGCACGGAGCAGACGGAGTTTATCAGGTTTGACTTCATAGTTCAGATTGATGACTCCTACATTTCCAGATAGGCAGATATTGGAAGTCCTACCAAAGGGAGGGCTGAAAGACGCTGCCAACAGAGAAGGATGTAAAGGAATTGCAGATGAGAGTTCAGCGAAGAAAAGTAAGATGCTCAGATTTTAGTTCAGATTACCCAATCGGACAGGTCACAGAAAATGCAGAACTGCTGCGAATATTCAGCGCTATGCTTCTAAGCACTGGCATTGTGATCTGCTGAAGCTTGTGTGTAGCACCCAAATCCATATGTAGCTACCACGAGAAATAAACAGCAACATGGAAGTATGGAACTCACCTCGCCGCAGCTGGGCCTTGGCGGCCGCGATCCAGACCGTTGGCGCGATGCCGCCCCAAGCGTAGACAACGATGACCGGCGGCACGGCCATGACGAAGGCGATAAGCATGACGTTGACCACCGTGTTCCAGCGCTTCTCGTCCAGGGCCAGCCTCTTCTTCCGCGGCACTGGTGAGTGCTCTGGAGCGCCTTCGGCCTCAGGCCAGCTGCCGTTGCGTGCCATCGCCATTGCCGGGATCTCCTGCGCCGCCGCGCTCTCGACGCCGCCCCAGACGACCTTGGCCTTGCGTTGCTGCATTTTCTGTCTCCTGTCTCTCTGCTAGCTCGAGATGCAACGCGAATCCACAGGCTAGGAGGAGTTGAAAACTATGGCGCGGTGTGCGTTAGATTGGACACTGCTATTTTGGAGCGGGAGACTACAGTAGTTGCACTATTTCTTTTAGTCGATCGATACGCATTGGATTTGCGACTAATCGTAGGCTACACTCCAGCTGGGTGCTGCACTGCGCTACTGCCGCTATCAACAGGGGACAGGGTTAATTACTGAAGAAGAGCATCTCCACTGTTCGTAGATCGTCATATTGTCATAAACTAACCAGTTGACTAGCACGACCAGTAGTTATTTAAGTACTGCCCGGTTCGAGTAGCCCAGCTGATGGGCATCTCGAGGTGTCCTTTCTGACCTATGGAGATTGGCCATTGTGGAAAGCTTGGTAAACGAACTGAAACTTAAAACATTTTTTACAGCACAGCATTGTTGGGCAAGGTCTTTTTTTTGTGTGGGGGTGAAGAGAAGTTTGCCCCGGACCTCTTAACTCTGAACAGATCTCACCGACACTCCACAGAGTGCATAGTCTGTAAAGTAATATGCTGATCTCTCTGTACGTGTGGCAGGAGCAGATGTCAAAAGGACTCTCCTGCTGCTACACTATAGCCGCGGCAGAGGCAGGTGCCGAAAGGCTCCTCCGCGCGCACTGTAGCCATAGCAGGGACAGGCGTCAAAGTTAGGCATGCTGTCACATCTAGTCACTGTAGCAGCATGACAGCTTGGCATGTCTATGTATTAGAATTAGATGGGTAGAGTTATATATATAGTTTTTCACTGTAACTCAGTGAAGAGAACGAGTTCAGTTTTGCTATCTCCTCTGCAGAGTTTCGACCAACGCTGATACTTGTACTGTATGTACGCGTACTGTTCTTCCTCTATCTTCTGCCTCTAGAAGTAGTTTGTATGCGAGAACGCCGGTGAACGGTCGGAGTGCCGGGAGATCTCGGGCCCAACATAGTCCAGGCTGCTATAAACTGCTTGGTTAAGCTAACACAAGGAGGTAAACACACCAGGACAAAGTGGCCTCCCGTTCACAGCCTATGCTTGCAGTCTCAAAAGAAGCCCATGCTTTTGTGACCTTGGCATATGGATATGGGCCACATTTTAAAAGCCCAACCTTCATGTACACAGGCCCAATATGGTGGTCATGGCTGGGCTCCCCGAGTACCCGAAACTCCGTAAGCCCACTGCTTCCGGGCGCACCGTGCCCGCCTCCGGCCGCCACCGCCGTCCTCACACATCTCCTGCTCCGTAGTCCGTACCACTCACTCAAGGGCGTCTCTGCATTAGGGATTTGGGAACAGATCTCACACATCTGCGTCTCATCCCTCAATGGCTCCGTGCGTTGCCTTTAATCTTTCTGATTTCTCTGTTCTCTCGACACATTTTCCTAGCTTAATAGATGGAATTACGAGTGTCCTGTATCATATCATGCTATAGACTCTCAAAAATCACAAGTGAACTGCAAGAGGGTTTTAGTCTTGGACTCACGGAAGGTTACCACGACATGCCAACGAAATTGGGCAATTGAGCGATGATCAGACTTCAGACAGTAAACATGTTTCTCTTCTTTTTGAAATCAGAGAATGAACAGATTAATGGATCTGTTTATCAACTATCTACACTTGGATCAAATACAGGAGGGAAAGAATACATTTTGTATGGTTCCTTTTGCCAAAAAAAAAAAAGAATTATGCCCTAGTTAGCGAGCAAGTCTGTCGTGAGTCCTGACAAAATTACGGCTACAGATGAGTTTGATTTACAATCTTCAGCCCCCAGCTCACGTCTTCGCAGTGCCTCACGTAAGGCACTACCTTGCCCAAATCAGCGTCCTTCTTCGCCTTGCAGTCGTAGGAGGGAGCTTGATGGAAGCACGGCTCAATGGACATGGCACGGCCGCACGGTGGGTCTGGTATCACGTGGTTCTCCGACCTAAACATGATCCATGGCTTCAGGCCGGCGAGCCCCTGAGCAGCGTACCCAAACGTGGAAAAGCCACTGGTGATCAGTACGTCGCTCATGCTCAGTAGATAGATCTCAGCAAGTGCCTTCATGTTGTGCTTCTTGTTCCTTGACCTCTGGTACTCCTCGTGGCTCGGCTGGAACACTTTGACAGTTATGCCATCAACAGCTGGTTGCTCATCGTACTTCTTCTGAATCTGATCACTGTACCAAGGGCTCAAAGAAGTCGTTAGAACAGCAATCGTTCGGTTATTCTGAGTCCCAGCTGCTGTTTGGTTATTCTGAGTCTCAGCTGCTGCTCCCTCTGCCATACTAACTTCTGGAAGCAGCTTTTCATTTTGAGCACATGAGAGGATCTGATTCAAAATGTGTGGGAACGGACCATTTCTTTGTAAGATACCTTTGGTTTCATATATTCTGATCTGAATTCTACTCTTTTTTCAGCTTTGGCCAGGTAGGACCGGAAGTATTTTGTAACGAATACCAAACATTATTTGTCGGATGAAAAAGATAGCGTGCCAAGTGATGGAAAACAGTGTCTTTCTCAGGAAATAGCCTGCTGAGTTCATCTTGGAAAGCTGGAATGAGAAATAGGGATGGCACAAAGTACATGTCTGTTCTCATGATCAACCATGAAAACCCTTGCAGGAACTGTTGGTCGTCTTCACAGAAGAAAAGTTTGTCATGGAAACCATAGATGCCATCAAGGTGGAGATACACATAGGGAGGTCTATTACCAGCCAAAGATCGATCTGTATTTTCACCGAAAACTTTATTCTGCAGCATGTTGCCATAGCTCTCAGGACTACTCTGACTGAACTCGTCATTGTTCAGAGGGAAATCTGAAGGAACCAACCACGATGTTCCAGGAAAGGGTTCACAGAAAAGGTCTGCAATCTCCTTATAACGGTCCACGAGCAAAATCCGGTTTGTAAGTAGCGCATAAAGGAACGCTGAAGTGATCTCAAGCATCCGGTTCCCTAAGCCAGCATGAATAATCAGGAACAGATAGTTGCAATCTGTCACATTGACGCTTTGACCGGACTTCAGCTGCTTTGAGGCTTCCTTATATGCTTTGGTGCCTGGACCACACTTTTTCTGCAAAGCTTCTTGTTTCCTTAACCTCTCTATGAGGTATGGAGAAGGTATGCTTGGTGAATTGTGATAGCGTGCAAACTGATACCTGCTTCTACATGATTTCTCATCAAAACCCTCAACCAGAAGGCCACCCAGAAGTCGGTCGTATGCTATTTGTGGCGACGGAGATAGATCATCGGACATATCATCTTGTATATCTGAAGAATATAAAGAGTTTTGGGTCAGTCAACTGCACATTGTAGTTCACTATCATGGAAGAACATGGTGTTGGCACATGGGTGCTGCCAATGCCAGAGAAGAAGTGGAGCACTACAACAACAAGTAGTCAATATGATATAGAAAAACACGGTGCTAGGAAGGACTAACAGAAAGAGTGGCTATTCAATGAATATAACCATGAAGCATGCAACAATGGAAGATGAGTGGCTATAACCATGAAGCATGCAACAATGGACACATCTCCATGGATTAAATGTGCACATCTACTGTTTTCAACGGCTGGTAGGTTGTTTCTTCTTTTCGCAATTAAAATTGCTTGCAAGTTGAAAGAAATTATGCATCCCACTTGCACTTGGAGTCGTTCATCATAAACCTGCCCTTTCTGCAATTCAAGGGACTAGCCGACTAGGAGAAGGAAAGGACCCAGTCCTTTGCTGTTCCCTCGTGCTGGGAGCAGTATTGCACACTGTAAAACCATTGGCTGGATATGCACCCACCTATCGCATGGTCTTGTTTGTATCACCAAGTGTGCCAGTTTCTCTATGCCATCCACCCTTGAGATACAAACAAATCTCTCAAAACTAATTTTTTTTTTACTTAAGTTTTTTCTTAGAATACACAACGTGCGAAGTGTGAACCTTTTCTTTGACTGGAGTACACTACTACACAAACTTTACTGGAGGCGGGCGTTTGCGGTTTTCCGCGGCGGGCAAAGCCGTCCGCCGCAGCCTAGAGGCCACGGTAAATCGTGGCTTAACCGCGGCGGGCGGCCTTGCCCGCCGCGGTAAATACTTTTACCACGGCGGGCACGTTAGGATGCCCGCTGCGGTTAATCATTTAAAAAAAACAAAAAAAAACCGAGAGCTCATGGCGCGAGCCCGCTCTCGAGCCCCACTGGCGAGCCCACCGGCGACGGATCCGGGCTTCCACACCCGCAGATCCGCGCCGCTTCGGAGGAGAAGAGGAGCAGCCGGCCGGGCCCCAACGTCTCGGGAGAAGCCGGCCGGACACGCCGACGCCACCACCTCGCCCGATCGCTTCGCGAGGGGACCAGCGACGCCTCGCGGATCCCGTGCCTCCTCGCGGATCCCGCCCAGGCAGGAGGGAGGTCGCCAGCGCCGCGCTCCTCTCACCCGCCCGTGGTGGAGGTCCCAGCGTCATGGCCGTGGTGGATCCCGGCGTCGTGGCCGTGGTGGAGATCCACCGCCGGATCCGGTCGCTCCACCGCCAGATCCACGGAGGAGGAGGGTGCAGCCGCCAGATCCATGGGGGAGGAGGTCGCCGCCGCCGGATCCGTGGAGGAAGAGGTCGTCGTCGCCGGATCTGGAGAGAGGAAGAGGGAGGAGTGAGGGAGATGGAGAGGAAGAGGGAGATGAACTCACTGGATTTGAAACCCTAGCCCCGCGCCGTCGTCGTTCATGGAGGATCCATGGGGAGGAGGAGAAGCGCAGCTGTCGCCGTCATCCCAGCGCTGCTGCACGTCATCCCAGCAGCAAGCGCCGTCATGCACAGCGCCCTCGATCCGCCGTCTGGAGGCCTCGCGGCCCTGGAGGAGAGGCTCACGCCATCGACGAGGGAGAGTAGAGGGAGGCGAGGGAGATTGGGGAGGCGGAGAGCCGAGAGAGAGAGTGGGTGGGCGGGAGCCGACAGAGAGAGAGGGGGGAGGCGGCGACGATGGTGCGAGGATGTGGGTGATGTGTTTGATGAATCGATTTACCATGGCGGACATTTTAGAATGCCCGCCACGGTAAATCGATTTACCGTGGCGACGCCTTAAGATGTCCGCCCATGAAAATAGGGAGAGTACTGCGTGGCGGACATTTTAGGATGCCGCCACGGTAATCGATTTCCGTGGCGGACGCCTTAAGATGTCCGCCATGAAAATAGGGTATTTTCCGTGGCGGACATCTTAAGACGTCCGCCACGGTAAATCGATTTACCGTGGCGGGCAAAAATGCCCGCCGTGTTAAATAAAAAATGCCCGCCTAGGTAAATCGTGGCATTTACCGTGACGGGCAAAAATAGGTGCCTGCCTCGGTGGCCTCCGGGGGGGTGTCGCGCAAAATCATTTGTGTAGTAGTGGTAACAAAGCAGTAAACTTGATTCTAGCTGAACAGCTACAGTTCTTCGCATAGCTAAATCATTTCAACATTCGTGTGAAGATGCTATTTACTGTCTATGGACAAGAAAATTATACTTTAACTTAAAATGTATGTGGTAATGATATTCAGGTGGGAATAGTTTATCCCCCGGTGATATTTAAAAAAAATGACTCACACTCCATACAGAGACAACTATGTATGATGAGGACCACATACTGGCTTTTAAACTTCTTGTTTAACCGTTTGTCTTATTCAATTTTTATGTGCAAATAATAAAATAAATAAGTCATTATTAAAGTATCTATAATGATAGAATAAGTCATAACAAAATAAATAATATTTACACAAAAAGTTTGAATAAGACGAACGATCAAAAGAAGTCTAGAAGTAAAAAAAATGTCACCTAATTTGGAACGGAGAGAGTATAGTGAACTTTTAGGGCAGCATGAGTTTATTAAGATCGTCTAGCTCAAACGGTTAGGTGACCCAGCGGCACTCCTCAGGTCCTGGGTTTGACTCCCCGTGGGAGCGGATTTCAGGCTGAGGTTAAAAAAAATCCCCTTGCTCGTCCCCATGTGCCAAAGCGCAGTGAAAGGCCCCGGCCCAGTTCTCACAGGGTGACGGCACCTCCTGCGTCGGGATGGGGGCGGGGGTTCGGGGGTTTTCTCGATCTGTGTGAGAAGATCCTTCATCGGAAAACCCGGGGCCGTCATAACCCCCGCAGGTCGAGTTTTTTTAATGAATAAATTCCCTTCCTATCTCTTTGAGGACAGTATCCCTAAAGTTCCACTATTTTTTTTGAAAAAAAAAAGAGTTACTCTTGCTATTCAGAACAGTTGTATATATATAAATTAAAAAGGAAAAACGTTAAACATGCTGAAGAATCTATTAAGAATCACACGACACAAACAGTCCTCCTGAAAAGGGACGTAGATTCTCCAAAGTCTGTAAATCCTCCTGCTCCCTACAGAGGTACCGTAAGGATTGCACATTCAAAGAGACCCATGGGAGGCATGCGAAAGCTGAACAAGCACTGCCAGCGCGTTGGGTAACGAGTTTGGGCGGATTCTTCGAGGGTTGGCTTTTGGTGGTTAGTCGCTTCTAAAATTTATGTCACAGGAGCATTAAATATAGATTAATTACAAAACTAATTACATAGATGGATGCTAATTTGCGAGACGATTTTTAAGCCTAATTAATATGTCATTAGCACATGTTTACTGTAGTACCACGTTATCAAATCATGGCCTAATTAGGCTTAAAAGATTCGTCTCGTAAATTAGTCGTAAGTTGTGTAATTAATTTCGTAATTAGTCTATATTTAATACTTCATGTATGTGTCTAAATATTCGATGTGATAAAAATTCTATGACTAGCTATGCTTCCCGCCTACCAAGGCCCCAGTCTCTGCTCATCGTCATCCCCGTGGACATGGGCTCTGCTTTCCCTAGGCGCGTGCGTGCAAGTGCAACCGAGCATCGCTGTCGGTTTTGGCCTTTTGGGGACAGCAAGAGAGCAAGGCAGAATCAGTCAAACGAGTCAGGCCATCGCCCATCGCTCATCCTTCGCTGAGAAAGCCGAAATACGGTTCCAGCTGATTTATCGTGTGAGAAAAATGTTGTGTGAAAAAACACTGTTCCGATTAAAAAACAAGCTAAAAAGATAGATCAGAAGAGAAACGAAAAGGGGCAACCGGACTAGAATAGCCGTTTCCAGCTTGGCCTGACCCTGACGGGTAGCCAAACCACTGTAGTGGCTGGCTGTCGTGAGGCGGAGCAGCCGGCTGGTCGAAAAACCAGAGCAGCCAACGGCGCCTAGTTTCAGGTGCATGATGGTTCGATCGTGGTCCGTACCTGATTTCTTCCAGGGAGGGCAGTCGAGGTGAGCCTGCTTGGACCTGAGCAGTTCGTCCATGCTGACGGAGAGGTTTCGCCGCCGCTTCGCCGCTGCACAAGCGCCGCAGAGAAGGCAGAGCACGAGCACGCGCACCAGCGACCGTTGCGAGGCCATTGCGTGCAGCAGCGATCGATAAATGCTACAGCCGGTTTCGGGGGCTCCGTGGAGCTGATGGAGCACTCGTGACCCGGTCACTAAATAGCCGCACCACGCACGCCTCGCAAGGCTAATACGAGTACTTTGGAGCGGCCAAGAACGAGCAGATCAGCTAATTTGGCGGAGGAAACTAAGAACACGACGATGCAATCGATGCAAGGTTGGTGTCCTTTTCTCGACTGGGCGGATTGGCGCATGATGGACGGGATTTATAATAATGCAAAATGTGCTCGCTCTATGCCAAAATAAACCGATTTCTATAATCATCCTAAATCAAATCAATCTAGGTTTTACTATGCCACACATTGTAGAATACTCAAGTTCTGAATGGCGGTGATTTAGGATTCAAAGCTGTATTGTCAATTACAAGGAAAAAGATGGGGCGTTCAGTACGTGGCTGAGCTCCCGAGGGGACAAGGTGGCAAGCGACAGCGAGGCAAGGCTAGTGGGGTGAGCACTGCGGCGTACTAGGCCGTAGCGTCGGTAGGCGGTGGCCACTTGCCCTGCCGGGGCTAGCCGCCCCAGTTGCAGAAATCAGGCAGCCCAGCCATAATAAGCCATAATAAGGCCAGTCTCAATTTCATAGACATTAAATAGATTGATGTGGCACCGTATTGATGAAGAGAGATATGATAATCGTTTCATGGGAGTAGAAAGAGTTTCATGGGGATGAAACTCTTCTGCACTATTTCCAAAATATAGATGCATTAGTAATAGGGCCATGAAATCCCCACTGAAAGTAGCCTGACAGGGAAGGTAGGTTACCTTTTTTTTTCCTCGAACATGGCTCAGGCACGGTTTTCATTAAACAGAAGAGGAGAATTTCGAAACACCATTACCAAAGCACTACAGCCCACGGGCAACAAGTGAAATTGATTTACATAGTACTCCAAGTGCAAATCTCTCAATCGTTGTACTTGTACAATAACCGTGAAGGCACTATTAAAACATATACTTACAAGTATTATTTTATTTATGATCACACTGCATCAAAAGTTAAGATGCAAATCATTTCTAAAAATTTATATAAAAATAACAAAATTCATGTGCACTAGATGACAAAATTAATGTGCATACACATTAGCTAACAATACTCCTATGGTTTTGTTTTCTGGTACATATGCACATAAAATTTGTTATTTTTCATATATTTTTCTATGATCTTTTTAGATCGAGTTTGTAGTACGATTGTTGATACAATAGACATCTATATATACACTATGAATGGGGATCATCCTCTATCTTGGGTGTGACCTGTGAGATGTGTGTCCAACTTTTAGTTGAACCTAAATTTTAGGACCGTTTAGAACATGGAAATTTCACAGTATAAGAATTTTAAAAAAAATCAGTTTAATTTAAAGAAAATGTGGGATTTAGCTGCTTTAGCACCTTTGTTCGATTTTGGCCACAACAACGAACTCAGGTGCCCAAGGTAAGTTCGAATCAGGGCTATCAAATTGGTTACCCTAATTTTGACATGACGAAATTTAGCCAAACGCATTTCTTCGCACGCAAAACACGTGAGGCCTCAGCTCAATTTTGAATCCAACCCTTTGCCTATCAATTGGGTGGACCTTCATAATAAAGGAGACTTGTCGGGTGGCCTCAGGCCTCAGCTAAAGACTGGGTAAACGGGTCTAAAAGAAATTTACTACTTTTCTGTTTAGAAAACCTTAATATTTAGGATTCAATTATTCAAATTTTCGACCAAAACCTAATCATTCTAGCACTTAGAAAATTTGCTACTTTTCTGTTTCAAAAAACATTGTGTTTACATTAACAAATACATGTTATACTTTCTTCTCTCAAGGTTTTTTTAGGGCTCATGCATCGGATAGCTATAAATGTACAACCTACTTCTTTTCTCTCTTCCACCTCCGCATAAAGTCTACTATCTCCATTTCCCAAAATTATCCTAAGTCAAATTATCTTAAATTTGACCAACTTTATAGAGAAAGGTAACAGCATCATGAAATTGAATAGATATACTATTAAAAATATGTTTTATGATGTATCTAGTGATACTAATTTGGTGTCATAAATATTGATACCGATGAGACATAAAATACCTTGATTTAGGACAACTCTATGGCCCTTTATGAAACACATGACTGGAAAAATGCATAAATAGGAAAAACACATGAACAAGAAACAATAAGGTTTGAGTTGATCTTTTTCCATGATTTTCCATTGAAACCGAATACTAAGGGAAAGTTTCCTATGTTTTTTCTGCAAACAATTTATGTGAACAAAAGATGCTACAGTAACTCAATTCATAGGAGCGAGGATCTTATGTTTTTTCTAGAGTACTCTTTTTTCTATAATCCAAAGAGTTGGATGGACCTAAGTTGATTAAATTTGAAATATTGGACTACAATCCATAGGCCCTATAAGTTGATTTAATTTGAAATGGAGGGAATACTTATAACCTTTCATGGCTAGTTTCCGTGAATGTTCCATGCGGGAACGCGGCTATCGTCCTTTTGCCCACGATAGCTGGTCCGTGAATGTTCCACGCCTGTTCGGTTGGCTGGTTCGTGAAAAAGTACTGCTGGCTGGTTTATGTGAGAGAAAAATACTGTTCTAGCTAAAAATTTACGATCGTTTACGACGAGCCACGACCAAACGAACAGGAGCGTTTGATCTGGCATCCACCACGAGCTTCATGCCGTGGGGCCCGCCTCACGTAGATGCACTGGACCGCCGGCAAAGTACATGGAAGCTACTGCCTGGGCGGTCCGGCCGTCCCCGTTCGGATTTTCTGCGGGCATCGCGTTGAACTTTACTCGGCCGATGGCTAATCATCGTCGCTAATACATTTGCGCATGAGATCACCTCTGAAAACCGTTTCAACTAGTACTACCATGCGCCATAAATTATTTTTGAAAAAAAAAGCTCACGACCCATAATAAAGTACTACTTCATCTTAAATTATAAGACGTTTGACTTTTTTAACTTCAAATTTGAACATTCGTCTTATTTAAAAAATTTATATAAATATAGTCAAATTTAAGTCATTCTTAAAGAATTTTTATTAATAAACCAAACCATAAAAAAAATTTTGATATTTTACATAAATTTTTGAATAAAACGAGGAGTCGAACTTGATGTTAAAATAATCAAACGTCTTATAATTTATGGATTGAGTAATATATACTGCTGCTACTGATGGGTGCTGCCAAACACCACCACTCCACCAGGATTGGTACGAGCTACTCCCGAATAAAATAAGCCTGGAGACGGCAAGGGAATCTGCTTTGCTGGTTCGATCCAATCTCCTCGCAACACCCCTCCAAGGCTCCAACGACGGACTCTCCAAAGAAAGCTTCAAAGCTCGATCCATTCCAGCTTTGATTTCCTGTCTACTCCCTTCAAAGCTCGATCCGTTCCCGCTTTAATTCCCTGTCTATTCCCTATCGGTGGCAGCTGGCAGGTGAAGACGACCAAGCATCGTGCCTCCTACCGCTCGCTAACGCTGTGGCGCTGTCTCTTCAGATTCGGAATCGGAATCGGAATCGCAAAAGCAAACAGCTGTCGCACGAGTGCGAATTCTGCCTCTGCGTGTCCATTGCTTACATCCATGAGTCGGCTCAGGTGTTTAGCTATGGATTATCATCCATTAACCGGCGAGGCGGCGACGACGAGAACTGGTACGGACTAATCGTCTGGCACGGTTCTTGCGTAGAGCAGAAACAAAGACGTATGGTATGAATCGTATATACGCACAGGAGGCGGGAGTAGATGCGCAGCGTACCTTGGCCGTCGTCTTCCTCGGGGGCCTCGAAGTCGAAGACCCACTGCGGCGAGGAGTCGGCCTGCCACCGCAGCAGCAGCAGGACGCCCGGGACGGTCAGCAGGCAGAGCAGCAGCCCGGCGCGCACGGACGCGCGCCAGAGCCTGCTGCCCCCGCGCCTCGCCTCCTTCAGCTGCTCCGCGGCGTGGTGGGCCGGCGGCGGCGACGGCGGCGGCCCCGGCGCCCGCTGCTGCGTCTCCAGCACGCCGCGGAGGGGCAGCCGCTCCTCGTCGCCCCTGTTGCTTGGCCTCCCCATCACCATGAGCTAAGCGACCGTCCCCGTACGCGTCTCATATAGGAGTATGCTCGCTGGCTCGCTCCGTCGGTCCTCGGTCTTGTGCTTTGCGCCTTTGCGCTCTCTCCTACACCCGTTCGCTTTCGTGAGTGATGAGATAGCTGATACGAACAGGCTTTGTCGGAGACGGAGTGGTCAAAGGAGTACAGCCGTCCACCGCGTGGGAGAAGTTTTGCAGGACTTCCATGGTTGGACATAAATGGCCCTCGACGGCCCAAGAGCCCAAGACGTGGGTTCATGTCGATTGCATGGTTCGGTGTGTGTGGCGTCATACGGTTTGATTGATGGTATGGAACACGGAACACAACTATCGAGTTCACGTGGCAAACTTGGAAAGACATCTTTATCTCACATGGTATATTCGAAGTTTTTTTTAGGAAGTATATTGGATTTTTTTTAATAAATGCAATATACATATTAGCGTAGTAAGTAAGAGCAACTCTGAAGAAGTACTCCCTCCTCGTCAAAATAATTTGCACTTGGATTTTGTTGGAAAGATTGATACTAGAAAACTCACATATGTATCCCTATCATCAAGAGTTGTTCAAAGTGTAATAATTATGGCCTCATTCGCTTCGCTGAAAAAACAAGCTGAAACACTGTTATGACTGATTTGTTGTGAGAGAAAAACACTGTGAACATGGCCTATATTTTGGAAATACAAAAGGTAGTAAATGCTACTAGAGCTAGGTAAGATTGATGTGTATTTACTTTGGATTAATTTTTAAGTCTCAGTAGGAGTTTCATAACATTGTTTTTTTTCAAACTGATAGATCATATATAATAAGATGAAATACGGATGGAATACTCGCTCTTAATATAAAGTTTTATTCTATGATTTCATAGACATTTAATTTCATGGCTCATAGGCATTTTAAATGATGTGTCACAGTGAGCTTCACTCTCGGTCGGGCTCGGTGGATATACTATGAGGGTGGCTGGACCACACGTTAGTCTCACATGCTAGATATACTTTATTCGCTCATGTAGATAATCAAATAGTATCTTAGTTTATTTACATCCGCATATGCAACCTCACTAAAACAATTTTTCTAAAGAAAAATGTCTATTTTTGGCCCTCCAACTATGGCTGCAGTCTGTTTCTAGCCCTCTAACTTGAAAACCAGACACGCGCGGTCTCTTAACTCTCTAAACCACTTAAAATTGGCCCTGGACTCGGCACGACGGCGGTTTCTGCCCAGTCAACCCACCACGACCGCTGTATCGGCCCATCTACCTGTCTCGCGGCCCAACTACTCCCGTACTCCTCTCTCGCGCTCTCATTCCTTCCCCAACCCCGAACCCTAACCCCCGACGGCGGCGACGGCGACGACCACGGCGACGACGACGGTGGAGGGTGCTGTTGCGGGTGCGGATCGACAGCATGGCGAGCTCGAGCAGCGCGAGTAGCTGGAGGGGAGGAGGAAGGTCCGACCGTGGTGGCTTTCGGTCGTCCCCCTTGCAGTGTCGCCGAGGCCCTCTTGATTATTGGCCGCCCGTGATTTGCGATTGCAGAGCGAAGGCGGCAAAGTGGACATCGTGGACCAATGATAATCCGGGCCGTAGGTTCTACAATTGCTTCGGATCTCAGGTGAGTTCGATCGATGACTTATTTAGGGTTTGGTTCTTTGTTGGATGTCATGATTGAAGTTGTGTTGGTTTTGGTTGTAATCACGGTTGCAGAGCAATATGCGGCCATGTCAATTTTTTCGCTGGATTGATCCACCAACCCTGGAGCACCTTGTACCCGTTCTTATTGAGCTCCATGACCAAGTACGAGCAATGAGGACGGCTAACAGACAGGGAAATGACCACATGGATCTGGCATTAGTTGATGCAGCATTCGTTGATGCAAAAGCATCAAGGCAGCAATAAAGAGTCATGGTGGAAACAGGATTTGCAGGCACAGATGATGTGGCAGCAACAGTGCAAACAGCTAGCACAAAAGATGTTCAGTTGAAATGCAGGATGGTAGAGAAAGAACTAGGTTTGTTGAAATTTGTATTGGCGGCCTGTATGATTCTAGTGCTTGCTGTAATTTTTAGGAAGTATATGTTTCTTGCTTTTTTAGTTGTGATTGAAGACAATGGTAGTAGTTGGATGCTTGTTAGTTTGTGGTGTAGAAGTATGGAAGATGTATTGAATTGAAGATGTATTTTGCTATCTTTGAATTGATTATGAATTCCAAGATAAGGCTTTCAGGTTTTGGTTGCTCATCATCTCCCTGCTACTAACATAAGGCATTTGCGTTGCTCATTATGAAACACAAGTATCATGCAAGAGTAGCTTGTATGCCTTTTGTAATAGGGCATTGCTCACACAGTCACATGTCTACTGTTGATCAGTTTTGTTTGCTATGTAGAACCAGCAAAGTTTTCTGGTGGTCATATTCCTGCAGGGTGCAGATTCCAAATACTTCATCAACGATAATATCTGTGGGCATTGTATTGATACATATTCTTGTATTGTTTGTTAATCCACAGTGATGGTGAAACATTCATATCATTAGATGATCTCCGAATAAATTTATGGAACTTGGAAATAAACAGCCAGAGCTTTAACATTGTTGATGTGAAGCCTACAAACATGGAAGAGCTTTAACACCAAGGAGTGATAGAAACGACTGAACATTACAACCTGGAAGTCTGGCATTACATTACAGGTGAAGAACATCACAAATGCCTTAAAAGTCTGGCATTGCATTATAAGTTCAACAACCTAAAAACCTTGAAAGTCTGGCAGTACAATGCAAGTTAACATCACAATATGGCAATACATGCTCTTAGGGATCAGCACGGTCTTTGAGAAGCAGCAGTTGGCTTGGTTGTGTGCGCTTCTTCACTGCTTGCTTCTTCCTTGGAGGTTCCTCGGTAGTGACTGTAACACATGCTTTTCCACCTTTAAAACTCAAGTTCACAGAAGAACTTGCCTGGGACAATGGAACATTGGCTTTGTAAATGCATGGTAGCTTGCCTAGGCTTTTGCACTCTAGCTATGGTAGTGCACTTGATCTTTTTCTGCATGTGAGTTAAAATATAAGAAATTGGAGGCAAAATTAAAAAAAGGAAACAACATACGAAGTAGCACATACAGTTACTTGGCTTCGCTGGGATGCTCTTCTTTTCTCTCTTCCTCTACTGCTTTCATTAGAGGTAGCAGTGGGTACAAAGCTACCATGTGTAGAAGCATCAGCTGATACATTACTTGGTTGTGGAGCAGCATGACCTGTGCCTCCTGGAGTTTAACTGCTAGATGGAACCCCATGTCTCTTGTCACAAGTGGACCTATTGTGGCCTATTCCCTTACATTTCCTGCATCTGCTGACTGTCCCTACCTTAGAAAGTCTCTTTGCCTTTGGTTGTTCTTGTGGCTCCCTCTTCCTTTCTTTTTTAGGTCTGCCTGGCATTCTCACATATCTAGGTGCCTTCAAGGGTGGGAGATCAGACTCTGGCCAATTGTGCATACCCTCCAATGGGTTCAGGTAGTGAGAGTAAGTATTGTTGAACTCAGTAATATGATAACAAGCTGCAATGTAATCATCTAGCACATTTGTGTTGTAAAAGATGCATGAAATAGCATGGCAACCCAGACAACTGCCAATACCTACAAGAACACTCTCTAGCATGTAGGTCAACTGTGAACCTATTGTCCCAATGATTGACTTCAAATCTGTCAGCTCCATTGCTAATAGCATGGTATACCCCTGAAAGGGTGATACCATTTAGCTTTTTAAGGATGTTGGGACACACTGTTCCTATCCATGTTTATGACTTGGACCTATTTTGTTGGATCCTCACCATCACCTTCCTTCTAATTGTCTTCAGCATAGTTACAATAGGAAAGAACCTAGCTTCAACAATCCATTTGTTAAATGTTTCACACATGTTGTTATCAACATAATCACAATTTGATCCTATCTTAAACCAGGCCCTGCTCCAATGAGCTAGATCAGTGTTCAAGGCTTGTGCACCACCTGGTGTATACTTTGCTAGCTTGGCCCTTGCAAGATTGAACAATGATGGACATGATGCCTTTGCACAATAATAGAATTTCTTTTGCCACTCCTTGTTCTTGAATTTCTTTCTCCAGTTGGCCTATATATGCCTGGCACAGTTTCTGTGTTTAGCACTGGGAGACCATAAAATGTCACAAAACCGGTCCCATGATTTATTGTTTTCCTTCTCTACTACTGCCCATGCTATGGGATACATCTGGCTGTTGACATCCCTTCCTATTGCACACAGAAGCTCCCCAGTTGTTGCACCCTTAAAGAAGCAGCCATCTAGACCTAACACTTTTCTACACCCTGCCATAAATCCTTTTTTACATGCATCCAAGCAAATATACATTCTCTGGAATACTGGTGGTTCCAACTGAAGCTCTTTTTTGACAATGACTGTGCTGCTAGGATTACTTCTCAACAATTCAAGTTGATATATGTACAGAAGTTGGTACTGGCCTTTGGTTGCATCTAGTGCTTTCTGCATGACAATTGCCTTTGCTCTTTTCAGTTTTGAGATGCTTACCATAGCAAACATCTTCTCTTGAATTGTGGTTCTCATTCTTTCCAAACTCCATGTTGGGTTGGCCATTATGAACTTCTCATACTTCTCTGCAATCCTACTAGCAGTTACTAACTTGTTGTCCCTCCTTGGGGGGCATGTGTGCAAATCATTTAAACTAGCAACCTGCCAGCTGTCTGTCCTTGAATTGGTTGACAACAAACATCTCCAAGTACATGTGGCCCAATCACATAGAGCTAACATCCTGTGTGACTCATTCCTCCTAAACCTGATCACCCTCCTCTCTAGCAAACTTTGCCTGATAACTGCATTCTTGAACTGCTTTTTCCCAGTGAACTTCATGCCAATCAGAAACCTAGGACTAGGTACATTCTTGCTGAACCTTGGGTAATAGTTGTGCTTCGTCTCTAAGTGCCCCTCACTTGCTTCCTCCTCTGACTCATTCTCTGCACTGCTATTAGCATATGGGGTGTCATTTGCATCATCATCAAGCTCAAACGTGGTTGGCCCAGAATTTGGCCTATCCAAGATGACATCATCCAGATTTGCTACTTGTCCACTCTTCATACTCTTCTTGAATTCCTTGAACTTCTTTTGAATCTGTACAACTTCTTCATCTTCCTCAGATGAATTGTCATCTTTAGGCAAAAACTCACTATCACTGCTGTCCTCTAAATTTTCTTTGTTATTCAAAACACTTGAAATATTTTGTTGACTATCAACTGGCTGACTCCCTTGTCATCAACCACCTGCTTCCCCTTGTCCATCTTGCTAGGGTTGTACCACTCTCTTACAAATTTGATCTGTTTCTCTACATCTTCCCTACTTTTATTCTTATTATTATGAGCAACCAAGACATCTTCACCTGGATCTATCAGTTCCTCATATCCACCTTCAAACTCACTGTCATCATATTCTTCTTGCTCACCTTCAATCTCATCTTCAAAGTTGATGTCCTCATCATCCTCTTCCTCTTCATCATCAACTGCATGTCCTTCAACATATATCTCTGCTACATCTCCTTCCTCAGTGTTGTTTGCCATTTCAATGCAAGCCTGATCATCCATCAGAACACGTAGGCCATTAGAAAGCTGCCTTCCAGGAACAAGCCAGTGCAACAATGCTCCTTCTTCAACAGTGCAATGATCATTAAGGTGCCCCATAATCTTAAGGAGAGAGACTTTATCACGGTCAATGTATGACACCTCCACTTGTTCTCCCAAGTAATAGACATTATTTCCTCTTCTCAAGAATTCTCCTCTATAATAAAATCGAATAGGAAGAGTATCCATAGGGTACATGGTGCATAAAATGTCCTACATTACCCGCAACAGGAAGATAATTAACATCAAACTTGCAACCGCATAAACAATTACATAGTTTCACAACACACGAAGTCTGCTTAAACAAACGGAATTCCTAAACTAATCATATACCACGTTGGCTAATGGTAAAAATAACTTCAACCACCTGATCCCTAAAAATGAACTTCCATTTCATAAAAAAGGCTTCGATTCAAACTAAAGAACAAGGAATTCCAAAGAACAACAACCTGGCCCTTGGCACAACACGGGGACCACCTAGCCCCGCATCTGATGTCGATCTGCAACCCTGGCACCCTTAGCGTTGGAGCACCTGCGCCGCACCCGCACCAGCACCCTCCGCCGTCGCCATGGCCGTCGCCGTCGCCGGGGGTTAGGGTTCGGGGTTGGGGAAGGAACGAGAGCACAAGAGAGGAGTGTGGGAGTAGTTGGGCCGCGAGACAAGGGAAGTGCGGGAGTAGTTGGGCCGCGAGACAAGTAGATGGGCCGATACAACGGTCGTGGTGGGTTGACTGGGCGGAAACCGCCGTCGCGCCGGGTCCAGAGCCAATTTTAAGTGGTTTAGAGAGTTAAGAGACTACGCGTGTCTGATTTTCGAGTTAGAAGGCTAGAAACAAACTGCAACCATAGTTGGAGGGTCAAAAATGGACTTTTTCCTTTTCTAAAATACGGTTCCACTTACCTTGTGTTCACTTAGTCAGACACACGATGCAAGTGCAATCCAACAATCAAAATGATCGACAAGGCGCTACGCGCAACTAGAAAAACCCCCGAAGACATGCTAACGTGTCTTCCTCTCGAAGTTTGATTTGAGCTACGCATAGTTTACATTCGAGTTTTGTATGTATTTGCTGAATATCTGCAAATTTGGAGATAATTTGCTTGAACGTCTTAAAAAATGTAGGCAATCCAGAAATTTGTTGAATATCCATAAAAGTGTGGATACTCCACACAGATGCATGGATGATTCTCAAAATTATAAATAATTTGATTTTAATTGATCTGATGAAAGTTCGTTATTTATTTTTAGGTATCTTCTATCACTCTCTTTACATGCGGCATCTCGATCTTTTCAATAGCACTTTATGTGACAACCAATAAGATTGGTGAGGCATATCAATGTACTTGTCCTAAGCGTGAACGATCGGTGCTAGGCGAAAATGAAGGGTCCATAAGCCTTTGGATGTTTCTGCCATCACTAAGCATGTGCACTCCTAGACAACAGAACCAGCAAGGAGTGCACAAGGAGAGGGCGAAAGAGGAGGAGGATCCAATTGCCCCTTGGGTGGAAACGTGGTGCTCGGAGGCATCTTAGTTGTTAGCCCGATACAAAGCTGGGCAAGGCCACCAGCACTAACCGGGCACACCATAACATGGTCGCGGCCACCCACCCACAACAGCAGCAAACCTTTCAGAGGCTTTTACTTTTTCATTTGGAGTTTAATTAGGCCGAATCTGGTGGCTGTAAGGATTATGTGTCCATGATCATATATTTTAGCAGTCCAGCCAGTAACAAGTGCCGAGGCATTGTGCAAGTCATCAAACTGGATAGTCTAGCAAAGTGAACGAACGTAAAAACAGTGCCTGCCAAACTGTGTCTTTAATCTAAACGCTCTCTTTACACGTGGTCAACGGCAAGAATTTGGCCTGCAAGTGTTGACCTGTATCCAAACGGGTCCTTTTATCGGCAGAAAACACACACACTTGTAAAACTCCTTTTAGGCCAGCAGCGGAGACGTCTAACTCCGTAGGTTGCTGCGGTGCTCGTAGTTCGGTTGTATACCATTTATCTTCTATAACTAAAAAGAACAAAGCGTGGATATTTTTTTGATGCGATATTTGTTTTGGTTCGTCCGTCTGCCCACGCCCGTGCGATACCTCGCTCGCTTCGTCACTCTGCCTTCGGCCGTGCGAAAAAATATTCTGCCTCATCTCTCGTGTAAGTCACGCCTCCAATCGCTCTCTCCCCCTCGCGAGATCCCTCTCCACCGTGCGGTCGTGCCCCTCGCCGTGCGCATCGGCCACCGCATCGGCGCGAGCGGACGGCCTGGACCAGGCGCGGCGGACGACATGGCTGAGGCGGAGAAGGTCGCCGGGGACCGCCGGTTTCTCAGGCGCTCGCCGGGGCGCGGTGCAGCCAGGCCAGATCCGGTCGGCGCTCGGTCGGAGACGGCGTAGCTGAGGCGGAGAAGGTCGGCCAGGAAGGGAAGAAGCGCCGTGGATGAGGCGGCGGCGGGCATAGGCGACGGCCCCCCCGCAGGCGGGCATGCCGGAGCGAGCGGCCCCCTCCCTCATCCCCACGTGGGCGGGTCCCGCACTAGATCCGTCGCCGTCGGTGCCCATCCTGAAGGTCCACGCCGCCACCCGCACCACCCCGACGTCCACGGCTGCGGCCACTGCTGCACTATGGCTTGCACCCGCGCCGGAGGCGGAGGTGACCCTCGACACCGTACCTGCGGCCGCCACTCCCCGCCTCCACTTCGGCCCCCACAGGCAGCAACACATCCGCTTCCCCTCCCTCCGCCTCCTACGCGTCCGCACGATCTGGCGGGTGGGGATGCACCGACGAAGCTGGTGGCTTAGGTCGATGAAGCGACCGGGTACACTAGCGCGGTGCACCCCCTTCACCTCCCGTGGCCCCTGGCCCCCCTCCGCGTCTCTCGCTTCCTGGCACGTGGCCAGCCGGCTTTAGCATCCCCAGACGGCTGCAGGAGGGAGGTTTTCACTTATCCGCATCTGGGCGGGAGCAGCGGTAGCGGCTCGCATCTTGGTGAAATCCGTCTGTGGCACGTGCATCAGCGCGGCGGCGGAGGCTCGCGCATCAAGGGTGGCGTCGGCGTCGCGTGCGCATCGGGGCCGCGGCTGCTGCTGCTCTGCTCCATCCAGCTCGGGCGGCGTCACGCGTACATCCGAGCGGCAGCGGCGACTGCTACTCCTTCTTAGGCGGTCGGCTCACTCCAACCTCCAAGCTCAAGTGGTCCAGGCGAGCAAGCAGCACCGATCGGTCCCAACTTCAGCTACACGGTCCACACATCTACCTCGACATCTCAACCTCATCCCCTTCCCGTGTTGTTGCTGGTCTACTCCACAGTCCGCACTGCTCAACTGAAGTAGAATATCTTCTTTTTTCAGAGTAAGCATATTGTTCCCAGATTTCATTTTTCTTTTAAAAAAGGCGTTGTGCTCGGTTACACTTAACATGCAGAAGCTAACAGACATGATGAAGATGTGTCCAGTTGTTCAGAACTTCAGATGCATCAATTGTCACATATAAGAAACTCATAGTAACCTGCAGGCTAGCAACTACTAACCTGAAGCTAAAGATGACTGGGATCCATTTCACTAATTATTGAGTGCCTCATTATCACTTCTATTTTGTTCACGTGTAGCTGTTTGGTACTTTGCCCGTCCATTGCAACGGGAAAAAAAGATATAACCATGATAATTAAAGTTTGAATGTATGTTGTACCATCACCAAAAAAACGATGTTAAGAGTGTGGTTCATAATGACAAAAACTATATAACCATGCCTGCTATTTGGCTGTCAGTGTTTAGTAATTCAGTTTTCTATGTAACATGCTTTTGTCTATTTTCTTAACTACCAGTAATTCAGTATTCTATGGTCTGACTAGAATCATTGGTCGGACTATAATCATTGGTCTTTGCTATGTTAAGAATGGCTTTGGTTGTAGTTTGGGCAAATTTTCTCATGTACTACTCTTTGTCTTATTGTCTTTCAGGGATCTTAGCTGGGATCAGTTGAAGGGTGACATCTCAATCTGACATTTTTTCGTTTTTTGTTTCATGGCAGGCCATGCTACTTGCGTGGGGATGGAGCCATTACAATGTATTAATGCCAATACAAATGTGCTACTCATCGTTGAAAATTTTGTATGATGTTTTGGGTTTAAACATTACGGCATAATGCATATGGTTCCTTAACAGCCATAAATCATATCAAAAAGTCATAGCACCTTGGCTTACCCATTTTTACCATTAACAAGACCGTCCAGTGTTGGAATACCAAGTCCCTCTTATGGCATAAAAAAAACTCAACTTAAAAGAATATTTACAGTATCTGCAATGGGCTTTTACAGTTTAACTCTTCCTGTTATTGCATCATTATTTATTACAAGGAGTTCATTGATATTGTATCCTTTATGACTTGCCTGCACACTAATTTTTCTTAGAAAAGTTTAATATAGACTGATATGGACTGCACGATCTGACAATATAGACTGGATGGTAAATCTCTGGTCACTTCTCATCTCCCGCAGAGATCGTAGCAATTTAGAGATAAATTTAAATTGTACGCGACATTGCATCTGGATGAAGATAACTATAATATCCCATGATAAGCTTCCCAGCAAGCCTAGCTTAGACTTTATTATAACAATATATTGGATTATTGGTGAACATCTAACCTACCAATCTTAGACGGTATGTCTTGATGTAAGGTTAAAAGTTTAATCAGACATAGGTATCTATAATGGTAGCATTTTTTTGAAAATTTTTCCATTGTGATTAGCTTATTAACTTCTCTAATGCAGTGTTATTGCTGCTCTGAGTCTGCAAAAAATGCTTCTTGTGTCTATAAGTCGTTCCAGAAGAAAGCTAATGAGGTTGCATCTCTGCTAGGTGCCTGTTGAGTGTTGAGTGCCCTCCTGGATGCCTGTTGAGTGACCAAACCTGAGACACAAGGTAATTAAGTTAAAATTTTCAGATTCTTCCTTTAGGCCTCATCTAATCTGACATCACCCCCCACCCAATCAGCACATGCACATACTGCCTGCATTTTGTTCCTCGCAGTGGATAAGCTTATCCTAGCAACTCAGCATATTTTCCATTGTAAGCGGTAATACATACTTTTGATTAATGGTCCTGCTTGTACAATTTTTATTGAGGTGTTTTTGATGCTTAACTATATATATGCAGAGAAAGCTGTCTAAAATACTGAAAAAACCTCCATGCAACTGAAATTTATTTTGCCCTAGCAAGTTATCATCAGTGAAGTTGCTGGTTGTGCGAACAAGTTCGTGGTATGAGATCAGCTGATAGTTCTGCAAGTTCGTGATATGATTGTTGTGGATATAGTGAACTTGCTGCCCTATTTATGATAGATTCGTTAGGAGTAAAAGATAAGAATACACTCTATTTCTTAGATTGATACATTGAGAAATTGGTTATTTACGTATGGCCAGCCAAAAGCTTCGCCTCATCTTTTTATTTATGCTTGTTTAAATCTAGGAGGGGCTATGGCTAACTCTGGTCCAATGAAGCTCCATCCCTACTGGTATTGAAATTGTTTAACTTTTCACTTTTGACTGAGCCGTAAGCACAATAACATAGATGATTTTCATCGCCATAACCTCATATGCATGTCATGTCATGACCTCAAAGACAGTAAAGAGTGAGCTCAATCTTCAGACTAATCTGATTGCTCAATCTTTGATAATTGAAGCCTGTGTTGTATATGATGTCCTCGTATGTATTGACTAAATAAAGTATCAGTTATTATATATTTTTTGCTCGTGCATGATAGGCGGAATGACCAGTACTGACGATTTCAGTGAATTGGTATTCAGTCCTATTTGTAATCAGGCGCATGATTTTTCTTTTGGGGTAATTCATTGATTTAATTTATTGACTACAACACTGACCCAAAAGTTTTTTATTTGTTTATAGGCCTACGCAATCGTCTGCTTGTTGATGAGCCAGACATCGTCGAGTTTAAGAATTTGCTAAGGACACCGTGTCGCGTCTCATAGATTTAGAGAACTAAATAATATTGAAATTATTTACACGCTTGTGACATGCACTGTGAATAGATGATGGATATGAATTTAGTTTAATATAATAGTCATTTTATGTATTTTCATTGGTCAAACAGGTTCAAAATATGTTGATTGAGTAATGTTTGTCTGACATATTTGATTTGTCCTTTAATTTGTAATATCGGAGACTTCTTGCCGATATAAAATATTATTTTAGCCGTATTACGGAAATGTCTATATAGTAGAGTTTGTGAGCCTGCGGTGCCATGCTCTTAGTAACTGTTAATTTCATAAACTTTGCTTTTTTGGATTAAATGTCAGTTTAATGTCTTACAGTATTGTTATCTTAACGTGCGATCCATGTGTTTTAGTACAAAAGTTTAGTTGTCCCGTAGCAACGCACGGGCACGCTACCTAGTGTAATATCGAAGTCTGAAATAGTCCGCTAGGAAGGTCCAGTTATAGCTGTAAAACCATCTAGTGCGCTCATCAGAAGGGTATAGTTTGTACGATTAAACTCTTGTTCTTAATTATAATGATACGTAAATCTTTTGCGTATTTGAGGGGAAAAACTCCTTTGAGGCGCCCTATCTATCTCTGGTGATATAAGTTTGTTCTTTTGACAGCAAACCACGAACACACGAAGTATGCATTTATTTACACAGACTGCAACAAACGCTAAGGTTTAAGGGAACAACTTGAGACCTTTGTGCTCGTCCTCACAGTGTCGGGCATAAGGCACCAGAGCTCCAATGTCAGTCCCCTCTGCTGCTCCGCACATTTGTCGCGGCAGCGCCTGAAGACAGGGCTCGACCGTCTTCGACTGAACGCACGCCGGATCAGCATGCGTTTCAGGGGACGATGGCCGCAGCAGCACCCAGGGCCGCACGCCGGCGAGCCCGTGCGCGATGTACCCGAACGTCGACACCGCGCTCGTCACGATGCGATCGCAGAAGCTCAGCAGATATATCTCCGCCAGGGCCCTCTGGTTGTGGCCACGCGCCTCCGTGAGCTGCTCCCTCTCGTGGCTCGGTTGGTGCATCTCCACGTACTCCCCGGTCTCCGTCGGGTTCGCGTAGTACACGCCCTGGATGCGCTCGTAGTAGTCGGAGAAGAGCGACGTCACCAGAACCGAGGTGAGCTTCGTCCTACTCTCCGGCGCCACGGCCGGCGAGGAGTAGTTCGCCTCGCCGTCCTTCTGTACAACCTTCGGCAGCAAGCCCTCCTGGTCCGAGCACCGTGTCAGCGGAACGTGCTCGCCAACGGCTAGAGCAGTCCGAGTCTTCAGCGCCTGCAACCTCCAGCGCACGTCGCGCACTCGTCGCGCCCTGATCCGCTGAGCGCGCTCCTCCGCTGCATGCACGCTCGGTCACCACGGCGCCCTCGCTACCGCATAGATCGCTAGCTTATACAACTGCATGCACATGCGTGGCCAAATGCCACTGATTGTACTCTATATATATGTACACATTGATGATCAATACAAACCGTCCAGTTGGTCTATTCCCTTCTACACGGTATCATCGTCCAGTGTTCTCGAAAATCCCTTCGCCACACCTTCCGCTCCCATGGCGCCCTCCTCTGTGCACTCTGAGTCTTCCTCTGATGACGGCTTCTCCGTCGCTCCTGCTTCTGCCTCACAAATCCAGAGCATCTCCATCCGTCACCATGTTCCCGTCGTCCTTGACATGGATGAAGGAAACTATGGCCAGTGGCGGCTCTTCTTCGAGTCCACCCTTGGCAAGTTCGGGTTGCACAGCCACGTGAAATCGACTACCCCGTCCGACGAGCGCGATGGCGCGTGGCGCATGATCGACTCATGCGTCGTCAACTGGATCTTCGCCACCGTCTCCAAGGGCGTCTTCGACATCATCCGCCGCGACCGCAACGACGCCTTCTCCCTCTGGCACGCCGTCGAAGGTCTCTTCCAGGACAACGAGCTGCAGCGCGCCGTGTACCTGGAAGCCGAGTTCCGCTCTCTGCAGCAGGGAGACATGTTCATGAATGAGTACTGCACCAAACTAAAGCATCTCGCCGACCAGCTGCGCGACATCGGCCATCCCGTCTCCGAGCCGAGCCAAGTGCTCAATCTTCTTCGCGGCCTTAATCCGCGCTATCGCTACGTCAAGCCGGTGATCACGTCCAAGTACCCACCACACACCTTCATGAGTGCCCGGTCCTTCCTCATCCTTGAGGAGATCGGCGTCCAGCGTGATGCCACGGCTGAGGCTGGACAGGCGCTCACCGCGTCCCACGGCGATTGCTCTGGCGGCGACTCGAACTCGGGACACCACTCCTCAGCCGATGGCTCCTCCAACTCCAACACGCCGTGCAACAACAATTCCCGATTCAACAACGGTGGCAACCGCAACGATAGGCGGCGCAGCCGTGGACGAGGCAACGGCGGCGGCGCCAACTCGCGCGGCAACAACTCCAACAACCAGTCCCAGTCCGTGCCATGGACCGCGGGCTATAACCCTTGGCAGGGCATGGTGCAGGCCTGGCCCATGCCCTTCCGCGCACCTGGCGCGGGCGTTCTGGGACCCCGGCCGCCGTTCCAGCCCCAGCAGGCGATGGCTGTCAGTCATCATCAGCAACCATCGACGAACGGGCAGGCCAACAGCTTCGACACTGCTGCCCTCTACGCCGCGCTCCAGTCCGCTGGTGTCCCTTCCCAGCCACCAAGTGCCTCGGAGTGGTATTTTGATACCGACGCAACGTCGCACATGTCCTCCTCCTCTGGTAATCTTTCCCCATCTACTATTCAGCCTCATTCATCTACAATCACAGTCGGCAACGGCGCTCGGATGCCGGTGACTCACAAAGCAAATACACTCATTCCCACCACCACTACCCCTCTACGGCTAAATGATGTTCTTGTTTCTCCTTCTCTTGTTAAAATTTTAATCTCCGTTCGTCGTCTAACCCATGATAATAATGTTGCTATCGAATTTGATCCATCTGGTTTTTGTATAAAGGCACTTCCTACTAGGGAGGTGATTCTCCGATGTGAGAGCAGCGGCGACCTCTACCCCCTGCGTCTTCCTCAGCATCAAGCACTCACTGCATCCTCGGCTACGTCCTTGTGGCACCAACGTTTGGGACATCCAGGACATCCAGTGACTGCTCAAGTTTTACAGTCTTTTCCTTTTCACTGTAATAAAGCTGATGCTCATTCTTGCTCCTCATGCCGTTTGGGCAAACATGCTCGTCTACCTTTTTCAGATTCCACAACACAAACATTTTTTCCTTTTCAAATTGTTCACACGGATGTATGGACGTCACCTGTTTACAGTCATTCCGGTTATAAATATTACATTGTGCTTTTAGATGATTACACTCACTATCTCTGGACAGTCCCACTTCGTAACAAGTCTGATGCTCTCCCCACTATTCGTGCGTTCATCTCCTATGTTCACACTCAATTTCGCCTTCCCATTCTCGCTTTTCAGACAGACAATGGCAAGGAGTACGACTCTACAGCCATGCGCCTTCTTCTTTCTTCTCTCGGGACACAGCTCCGTCTCTCATGTCCGCACACATCACAATAAAATGGGAAAGCCGAGCGAGTTCTCCGTACTATTAACGATTGTGTGCGTACTATGCTGATTCACAGTGCAACTCCTTTGGCGTTCTGGGCGGAGGCGCTAGCCACTGCGACATATCTCATCAACCGGCGCCCCTGTCGAGCCACAAGTCCCACGACGCCGTATGCCATGCTGTTCGGCGTCGAGCCTTCTTATGATGCGCTTCGCGTGTTCGGGTGCCTGTGCTTCCCCAACCTCACCGCCACCACCAACCACAAGCTTAACGCCCGGTTTGCCAGATGCGTCTTCATCGGGTATCCAGCGGACCACCGCGGATATCACTGCTACAACATCAACACGGCCCGGGTGATCACGTCGCGGCACGTTGTCTTCGACGAGTCGATCTTCCCCTTCCGCGCGCATCTTCCACCGACGGATGTGGTGGTGCTGCAACCTTCCACATCTCCTGGTGCTCGGCTCGGCGCGGGACCGCTCTCGCCGCCACCGCCACCACGTCGCGCGCCCGGCCCTGCGTCGTGCCACTCGAGCCCGCGATGCGGCGATGGACAAGCTTTCTAGCTCCTCGACGCCATCAACCACCAACCCGTCGTGGTATCGGGCGCGACGAGCTCTCCCGACACCGTGCTCCATCACGCTCGAACACGCCGTCCACGCCGAGCCCTCCAAAGTCGCCCGATTGCCGCGCCTTTCTCCGACCGACGCGGGCCGCACCAAGACACCACATGACCACCAGCGCCCGTGCGAGCATCCACAAGCCAAATCCAAAATACGCCATGGCGGCCACCGCGACGTCGATTTCGCTTTGTTCAGCGGAGCGTTCGCGAGCTGTGCAAGATCCCAACCGGTATGCTGCTATGAAACAAGAATTGGATGCACTGCAGGCCAACAAGACATGGACACTGGTTCCCCGTCCACCCGGTGCCCGTGTCATCACCGGCAAGTGGGTGTTTAAACACAAATTCAACCTTGACGGCACCCTTGAGCTATACAAGGCTCGATGGGTCGTCCGTGGCTTCAATCAGCGACCCGGCATCGACTTTGGCGAGACGTTCTCGCCGGTGATCAAGCCAGCAACAATCCGCACCGTCCTCACGCTCGTCGCCACGAACTGGCCGGCTCACCAACTTGATGTTTCCAACGCCTTTCTTCATGGCAATCTTCAGGAACACCAGCAGCCGACCGGCTTCATCGACTTCAAGCATCCCGACGACGTCTGCCTCCTGTCACGCTCCCAGTACGGCCTACGGCAAGCTCCACAGGCATGGTTCGACCGCTTCGTCGGGCATGTGACATTGATGGGCTTCGTCTAGTCTAAGGCGGACTCATCCTTATTCGTGTACCACCGCGGCATCTCCGCGGCGTCTCCACGGCGTATCTTCTTCTGTACATGGATGATATGATCTTATCCGCGTCATCATCAAGTCTTCTTCGTCGAGTCATCAATCGGCTTCAGGACGCTTTTGCTGTGAAGGATATGGCCCTGTGCGGCACTTCCTCGGCATCAGCGTTCATCGGACTCAGGAAGGCTTCTTCCTCTCCCAAGCACAGTACTCTGAAGAACTCCTTGAGCGCGTCGGGATGTCCAACTGCAATCCAGTCGCTACTCCGGCGGACACCAAACCGAAGCCCTCCAGCGACGATGGCAAGATCATCGCCGACGCCACCTCCTATCGGAGCATCGCCGGTGCCCTACAATATCTGACGATCACACGTCCTGATATTGCGTACGCAGTGCAACAGGTATGTCTCCATATGCACGCACCGCGGGACGTGCATTAGACCATGCTGAAGCGGATCCTCCGGTACATCAAAGGGACGATCAGCCTCGACGTCCAGCTGCGCACCGCCACGACACCAACGATCACGGCGTACTCGGACACCGACTGGGCCGGATGCCCGAACACAAGACGCTCTACATCAGGCTTTTGCGTCTTCCTTGGCAACTCTCTTGTCTCGTGGTCATCTAAACGACAGACCACGGTGTCGAGATCGAGTGCCGAGGCTGAGTACCGTGCCATAGCCAATGCCGTCTCTGAGTGTTCATGGCTCCGGAACCTCCTCGGCGAGCTCCTGTGCAAGGTGCCCACGGCGACAGTTGCTTTCTGCGACAACATCTCTTCCGTCTACATGTCGCGGAATCCAGTTCATCACCGGCGAACCAAGCATATCGAGCTCGACATTCATTTCGTCCGTGAGAAGGTCGCCATTGGAGAGCTCAAGGTCACACATGTCCCCAGTGCGCGTCAACTGGCTGATGTGTTCACCAAGGGTCTCCCTTCAGCGTTGTTCACTGACTTCCGTGACAGTCTCTCCGTCACAGCAGCCAACGTTGAGACTGCGGGGGGTGTCAGCGGAACGTGCTCGCCAACGGCTAGAGCAGTCCGAGTCTTCAGCGCCTGCAACCTCCAATGCACGTCGCGCACTCGTCGCGCCCTGATCCGCTGAGCGCGCTCCTCCGCTGCATGCACGCTCGGTCACCACGGCGCCCTCGCTACCGCATAGATCGCTAGCTTATACAACTGCATGCACATGCGTGGCCAAATGCCACTGATTGTACTCTATATATGTACACATTGATGATCAATACAAACCGTCCAGTTGGTCTATTCCCTTCTACACACCGGACAATCTGCCCGTACATGTTGTCGAACGGCACGGGCATCTCCGGGAAGACGCGCACCTGGAGGCCGATGCGCTCGTCGGCCCTGGCAAGGTAGGCCTCGTAGTACCTGCGCACGATGCCCCACACGTCGTTGGACGGGTGGAAGAGGTATCGGGCGAGGTGGTGGAACACGGCCTCCTTCTCCGGGAACAGCCGCTGGAGCTCGGGCTCGTAGGCCGGCATGAGGAAGAACATGGCCGCGAAATACATGTCGGACTTGATTACCATCCAGTTGAACTTGGCGAGCACGAGCTGGTCGGCCTCGCAGAAGGCGGCGTCGGTGAACGACTGGATGAGGTCCAGAAACACGTACGCGGGCAGCGTCTCGGCGGAGACGTTGCGGTGGTCACCGCTTACGGCCCCCGCCTCGCGTATGTTCTTGTAGCTCGTCGGCGACCACATAGTGAAAATGCCGGCGAAGTCGGTGATCGAGAAGTCGGCGGGGATCGTCCAGGAGCTGCCGGGGAAGGGCTCGCAGAAGAGGCCGTCGAATTCCTGGGACGCGTGCACGAGCAGGACGCGGTCGGTGAGAAGCGCGTAGAGGAACGTGGAGCCGAGCGAGAGCATGCGGTTGCCCAGGCCGTTGAACGGCGTCCAGACGACGTACTGGCACTCGGAGCGCGCGGCGTTGCGGCCGGACCGCAGGTGTTGGACGGCTTCCTTGAAGAGAGGCCCGCTGGGTCCGCACCGCCTGTGCCGGGCCTCGTACCGCCTGAGGCGCTCCACGAGGTAGGTGGATGGGCGGAACGGGGACGGACGGCGGTAGCGAGGCGACGCGTACCGGGAACGGCACGACTGCTCGTCGAAGGCCGGCGAGAGGAGCGCCCGCCGATGAGGCGGTATTGGTCGCGCCGAGTCGGCGGCGCGGGCTTGGCGTTCAATCCTGCAGCCTCTGCATCAGCATGGACACGTGACGCTGCGGAAACTGCACGGTACAAATGAGTTTTTTTGAGAATGGTACAAATGAGTTTGATTAGTGTCACCCAAAGATAATTGCATCGTAGTATTATTTATTTGAACGGCTTACGCTACAGAAATGGGCTGATCTAAAAAAGCCTACAAAAATGTGTTCATTCCGTAAATGCATGTACAAGATTACAGCTCATGTAGCAGAACGTTGGTGATTCAAAGGCGCCAGGATCTTAACTTTTATACGGATTGTGAGCTGTACTCCCATGCGGCAGCGGTTCCTTTTCAAAAATTATTTTCTTTAGAAAATGGATTAAAAAATCCGATTAAAAATAATAATGCCACATCAATTTTATTTCACTCTATCAAACAAACTGCTAACATTTGTCCACCCATCTTTGTGCAAAAGCAGAACAGCGTTATAATCAGAGAGTTCAATATACTGCCAATGCCAACAAGGAGAGCATTTCGTATTCCACTCGTCCCCGAAGGTCTAGAAATAAATTTGGACGCGTGGATATTGAAATTATCACTTCCTTGGCCCTTCGGAAGAGCACTTTGAGAGGAGTCATACCAAGTATTAATTGACTACCTTAGGCGTTGAGATTTTAAAGGTGAAAACCTTTTCTATGCAAGACAGGCGACAACAGCGTCAATAGGGTCGTGCTCTTACCTGGAAGCGTCGTCTTGGAAGATCACATGCTTAGTCCCATGGTCTAATGTGGGTTGTTTCTTTATTGTTCAGAAGGAGAAGAGATGCTCCAATTTGATGGGAGCTTTTTGAAATAAGACGCCCAATTACCACTCAAGCGAATGTTGGACTTCTAGTCTATGGTATTTGTTATAGTCTGTGTGTTGATAGTTATTTGTTACCAGTTTATTAGCTGAGGATAGTTGAACTTCGAAGGCATGTAAGGTGCTTTAGATGCACTATTCACCACCTTCTTTTGTAGAAGCATAGCGGAGTTTCATGGGCTTTGACCATTTCGCTTCACAGTACTCTATCCATTCCAAATTGTAAGTCTGTCCTGGCTTTTCGAGATACACAATTTTTACCATGTACCTAGAAAAAGTAAAACGACTTTCAGTTTAGAACAAAGGCATTACAAGGGAATAGAGTAATCGCGTCAAGCTTTTCTCTGTGACTGGAAAGCATGTTGAATGGTGGTTTTCAGTTGTATTTTGAATCTGAAATTTTCCGTTGCTTTAATCATACTAGATATTCTTCTTCCATCTTTATTTTCTTATTTCTTTTTATTTTATAATAGTTGTGTGTATTGTCTTTAGGAACTCTAATTTAAATAAAGTTTTCTTTGTCTACAAGAAATCAAATTAGTATTATTAGATACAAATGAAATAAATCTCACAATTCACTTCACGTGCAGATGCTAATATCCTTCTCTATGCAGAAAGAGAAGAGAATGTCGACTCAGAGGTACTGTAGCTACCTATAAGACGGGTAGGGAAGGTTGTTGTCTTGATGGTGATCAAGAGTATGTAATACGTATCTATATATTATACACGAAAGAGAAGCCACGAAATCGTGATGGATCACTGGATTTGTTGCATTCGATTTGTCTCATTTGTCAAACAGCTCGATTACCATGCTGCTGTCGGAAATTACTTCCATATGATGATCCTTTACCGTAATGTCATTTGTGCGAGTTCCGACATATGCGTGCGTGTCACGCACTTCATGAAGAGCGAACATGCTCATCGGATTAGCATGGTTAGTTGGTTACCTGGCTTTTGCACGAACTCAGTAGTCTCCGGCGGCGAGAACGCGGACAGGCTTCCGTGGCCGCCGACGCCGAGCACCAGCACGAGCAAGGTCAAGGTGGCCAAGCACCCGACGACGACCACCTCCGTCCGGCCCGGCGCGCGCCACCCACGCCACCGCCAGGCCTTGTAGCTTCCGTCCCCATTCCTCCAGAAGCCGAGCTCCCCGCCGCCGATCGCCACCTTGTGCGCTCCCCGCGGCGTTCGCGCCCTCGCCGCACCCGCTCTTTCTTGGACGCGCACGCTTCCCGACTCGCTGACTAAACAAGCATATACTACCATCTTATAATGATCGCATTCGGATATGCAGAGAGCAGCACGTCTTCTCAAAGCCATTGTTATTTGTTAACAGTACCTTCCAGACGCGCGCCAAGCTGCAGTCAACGACTTCGCGTCATGTCTGCATGATGCAGCGATCCACCCGCCAGCAAGGTTTAAGCACGGCCGCGCAGCTGCGCAAGCTAACCGACCGTCCATATACAAGTATACAACAGACATGACACAACTAGGGGAGCGCTTGCTTGGCCAGCCTCACGGTGTTGCTTCTGTGACGCGCGTTTCGTCACCTCCGCTCCCGGTCCCGGCGCGACGAGGCATGTGACGGTGACATGAACGCAACTATATACGCAACGCGCCGGGGATCCGTTGCACGTGGATACCCAACTGGTGGAGTCGCACGACGCATGGCAGTATACAAGTATACATGGACACTTGGCATTCCCCGTTGAGTTGCCGTTAATTCCTATACGTATGCCGTGGGCGCAGAGGAAACTGGAAGCGGTCGGGCAGGTCGCTGATGGAACGCATGAACCTCCGCGGAACGGGATTACTAAATAACTGTATGTCATTGTCGTCATCAATTTGCATTCCAGTGAGTATCTGTATGACAATGAAATTCAGGTAGGAGGAAGCATCTCTAGCCGTCTATGTAGTGTATATATGCGATTTGTTTTCTGAAGAACGAATTTGAATACAGTACTGAAAGCCATTTTTGCAACTTGTACAGGACTACAGGTAGGTAAACGAATACAACGAATCTCGAAATGCCTAAAATTACTCCACAGGCCAGGTACGCAATCCATTAGAAAGAGGAATTGGATCGTCGAGCTGTCCGTCCACTCAAAGAGTTAGCTATCGAACAACTTGAGGCCGAAGCCGACGTCCTCGCAGTGCCGGACGTACGGCTTGACGGCGGCCACGTCGACGTCCCTCTTGGCCCTGCACCCGAGGATCGGCGACGAGTGCAGGCACGGCTCCACGGACGTGGACCGGACGCACGCGACGTCGGAGGTCTCCCTGTTCCAGTCCGGCCGGAGCAGGATCCACGGCTTCACGCCGGCGAAGCTGTACGCGACGTACCCGAAGGTGGACCAGGCGCTCATCGTTATCTTGTCGCAGTAGCTGAGCAGGTAGATCTCGGCCAGCGCCTTCTGGTTGTGCTCGTTCGACGTGTACTGCTGCTGCTCCTCGTGGCTTGGCTGGAACACCGCCACGATCTCCCCGTTCTTGGTGGGGCTCTCGTAGTACATGCCGCGGATCTTCTCGTAGTACCCCGAGTAGAGCGACGCGATCAGCACCGCCCTCACCTTCCCGTTGCCGTTCCCGGCGTCGGCCGTCGCGTTCGTCGTCGGCAGCTCGGCGGTGCCGAGCTCCGGCAGCAGCCGCTGCTCCCTGACGCACCGCATCAGCTGGTCGTACATGTTCTCGAACTTGATCGGCTTCTCCGGGAAGATCCGGATCTGGAACCCGATCTTCTCGTCCACTCTGGCAAGATACGCCTCATAGTATCTCCTGATGATCCCCCAGACCCGGTTCGTCGGGTGGAAGAGGTACCGTCCCAGGTGATGGAACACGGCCTCCTTCTGCGGGAACATCTTGGCGAGCTCCGCCTCGAACATCGGCGTCAGGAACAGCGCCGGCGCGAAGTAGCTGTCGGACTTGAGGATCATCCAGTTGAACTTGCCGAGCATCACCTGGTCCTCGTCGCAGAAGACGTTGTCCGACAGCTTCAGCTGGAACTGCTCCACGTGGAGGTACACGTACGCCGGCAGCGACGACGCCGGCACGCTGCTGGGGTCGACGTCGTTGCGCACGACGTTGCTCTTGAGCATGTTGGCGTAGCTCTCCGGCGCGCCGATGTGGAGCTTGTGCGGGTTGTTCTGCGGGAAATTCCCCGGGAGCACCCACGAGCTACCCGGGAACGGCTCGCAGAAGAGGCCCTCCTGCTCCGCCGAGACGTGCATGAGCAGCACCCGGTCGGTGAGCAGCGCGTAGAGGAAGGTGGAGGCGATGGTGAGCATGCGGTTGCCCAGGCCGTTGCAGGGGAACCACACCACGTACTTGCACTCTGAGTTGTCGGCGTTGCGCCCGGCCTTGAGCTGCTTCACGGCCCGCCGGTAGCGCTTCGTCCCCGGGCCGCACTTCTTGTGGTACGCCTCGTACTTCCTCAGCTTCTGCGCCAGGTAGGGGGACAGCGGGAAAGGGGATGGCTTCCGGTACAGATTCGATTTGTAGCGGCTCTGGCAGGAGGATTCGTCGAATGCCGCGGACAGTAATCCGCCCAGAAGCTTATCCTGGGACACAGATGTTGCCGTCGATGCAGAGACGTTTTTCAGAGCAACAGGTTCTGCAGAGAATAATTTAAGTGAATGAATGGGTTATCAGAGATGAGTCGAAGAATGATGTTTCAAAAAATGAGTCGAAGAATGCAGGGAGAATGGAAATTTATTGCAAACATGTGTAAATTGAAGATTTTGGCCCAATGTGAGGCTCACAAGTGGGTCTTTGGGGCTACATGCCATCACTTTTTTTTAACTCTATAATTTTCTTTTTGCAACCAACTTTGATAATCTTTATGACGGTAATCAGAAAAGCACTAGTGGATATATATGGACTAAAATGCGGTAAAAAAGGATACGCAGCAGCACGGATTCTGGAAATTTAAATGTTACTTTCTCTATTTGAATGACTACATATATGGTGTTGTCTTATGATCAATCGTTTCATTCTTCACAACCACATAAGAAAGGCCCACATATCTTTCTTTTCCTGAAAGCAATTGGCTAGATGCTTCATATTCTGGCCAGAAACAGGGCCATTGAGCTTATAGTCAACAAGAAATCAGACTTGAGAACAAAGCCAAAACCATTCACTTCAAAATCTAAGAATGCATAAACTAAAGCCCCTAACATCTTTTTAGATCAGCTGTATGGGTTGATGGAGCTCGATTCTACACGAATGATCACGTTTCTTTATTCTAGGATTTAACAACGTCGGTCTTTTAGTGGTAGGCAACGTGCTTGTCAGCAACAAGATGTCTATAGAAACTCTGAGCTAGTGTTCACCTTGCCTCGATAAACCATAGGTGAGATGTGTTTGGATCCCTTCCTCACCTGCCTAATTATTTGTGCAAGTGAGGATTTCCCTTTCTAGCCTGGGTGAGTGGATTTGTCTTGCCTCCGCTGGCAAGGCTTACCTTGGCTAGGCAAGAAAAGCTGACAAGCAAACCAAATTTGCCATTCATCCACCTTAAGATGTGTCGGCTGAGTCATTCAAAGTTGTTTTTGTAAGGGTAGGATGTACTGTGTCTACGTCTGTTTTGTGATTAGTAAAAAGAAGAAAGAGAAACACAAGCACTCATGTATCATTCTCAACTAAATATGGCAGCAAAAAAAATGTCTCATTCTCTACTAAATACGGTAGCAACAAAATACGGCAGACAATAAAGTGCAACTCATCACTTCCTAACAGTGGGCAGCGTCACTTTATTTGGACTTGGATACGGTAGTACTTAGTATTTTCTTTAAAAAACAGTACATTACCATAATAAGGCCTTGGTTAAGGCTACTTTTTTAAAAATAACAGTTTGGTGTCCTAAATCCAGGGACCACTCAAGTAAAACCTGGGCCCATCTAGTAGAGCAGAACACACGCAGAGGCCTTTGGAAGGAACTGTGACGACTAGCGAGGCAGCCAGGCAGGACAAGATCCGGGCAGTGAGCTCGTGATGCATCATGCACCGGCGTGATGGCATCACGACGCCTCCCACACGCCGAGTCGCTGACACAACAAACAGGATCGCCTCTGTACATGTCCACAAACTCACTGTTGCAGTGTTGCTGCACGCAGCAAAGTCGGATCTGAATTTTCGATCCGGGCCCCCAAAAAAACTGCTCGTTCATGAAGTGGGCAGATCAGCGATTCGATCACAACTCCGGACGCAGAATTCATGTGATCTGATTAATGTGCGGTGTGCTCCGCCATAGGCCAATTGGCCATAACGCCAGCGTACCATACAAAGTACCACGAACGAATCAACGATGACGTCTTCTAGAATCGGACGCTGAGCTACCTCCTGACAAAACGCCAATTCGCGCTTGGCCATTGACGAACAGAAAGGCGGGGAGAATTGCATACGACAGCGTCTCCCCGTTCATAGGCCAACGGCCAACCCCGTCTGAGAATCGGGGGCGGGAAACGCGAGAATTCCCAGTTCCCCCAGTTCCCACGCACGGCCTCCGGTCAACGAGCTAACGTGCGACGTGATCCCCGAAATTCACAGGCCAAAACGGAGTGCAGAGGACAGGACGCAAGAAGCTTACTTTGGCCCTGAGGTGTCGCGCCGCGGTCGCCGGCGTCCACGTGGCGGGCGACGGGCTTGGAGACGACCGGCGGAGAGGAGGTAGCAGACGACGACGAGGACGACGAAGGGAAGGAGCTGCTGCCCCAGCGGCCGCCGAAGACGAGGAAGAGGAGGGGCAGCGTGAGGAGGAAGCCGACGAGCACCATCTCCGGGCGGACGCCGGAGCTCCGCCACCCGCCGGCACGCTTCTTGTCGTCCTCGGCCGGAGCCCGAGGGCTCCGCGACCGCTTCACGTCCATCTCCCTCTCCCAACTCCGTGGCCTGCTCCGACTGCTGCCTCTTGTTAACTAAAAACTCTCGTTTTGATCCGTGTGTTGACGGCTTGCTTGTGCCGGCTTCTCTCCTCCTCCTTGGAGGCTTGGAGTTGGAGGCTTGGAGCTGGTCAACCTGGTGGAAGCCAACGAGGGGCTTGAAATGGAAGGAGAGGGCGTGACGCCGACGTGTGCCCGATCAACGATCATACATCGGGTGCACTATTCCGTAACTCGTTGGATTCTGCAACGCACTTCACTCAGGGGTGTTTAGTCGCTGTTCCATCGAATATTTAACATATGTATGGAAAATTAAATATAGACTAATTATGAAACTAATTACATAGTTTGCAATTAATTTGCGAGAGGAATCTTTTAAGGCTAATTAGTCCATGGTTTGACAATGTGGTGCTACAGTAAACATGTGCTAATGACGGATTAATTAGGCTTAATAAATTCGTCTCGTGGAGTACTGACGGATTCTGTAATTTATTTTTTTATTAGTATCTGAACTCCACATGCGACATCCTCACATGACACCTTCTAAATTTTAGTCAGAGCATCAAACACCCCCTTATTTTATTCGCTAATTCACATTTGCGAGTACTTAACTGCTGTGTGTACTCGCGCGGGAGTTGTTAGGTTTGCTTATCGTTGAATTAGTTAGTTTGTGGGTCACTGTGATGGGAACGATCGAGGAACAAATTTCTATTGCTTCCGCCGGTTCAATAGAAAAGTGCTTGCTCTTTCTAGCCTAACTGTAACTTTCTAAGACCCTGTTTGGCAGGGCTTTTTTAACGACTTCAGGAGCCGATTGAAGCCGTTTTCTGTCAAACGGGTTAAAATAAAACGGTTCCACTGATGAAGCCCCTAAAAACGTGCTCTCACAGAGCTTTGGGGTGAAAATGAGCTAAAAATAGTGGCTTCTCCCGGTTCCTCCTACAGGCCTCTAAAAACATGCTCTCATAGGGAAGCCATTTTGCCAAATGGTTTACCAAAACCGTTTCAGCTTTATTGGTGAAGCTGTTTGTAGAGCTGAAACAAAAAAAAAATGGCTTCACTAGTGAAGTGAAACTCTACCGACGTAAGTGCTAATATTCTCGTCCTCCAATGTTCATCTTTTGACTCTGTATTTTATTCTGAAGTAACACATCTGAGTCATCCCTGCTTACAAACATGGGCGGCAATCGAACTATCCGTACTGAAATTCTTGTCAAAAAAAGGTATGGTATTTGGATCTTTCTTCTTATTCTTTTTTTTTTTTTTTGGAACGGACACTCCCTGACTTTGTAGAAAGCAGGAAATGTGCAGCACGATGCCGCATTTGGGACTCTGAACTCTGAAGGAAGGGCATGCGTGCACATGCTATGCTGTACGCTTCTCCTCGCTGAATCTTTGCTGAAACTGACTTAAAACACTGTTCTGGTTAAATTATTGTGAAAAAAATACCATTTCGACTGAAAAAACATGTCGGTTTCTGGATAAGCCGAACCGGGGCTCTGCACGTTGCAGGGTCACAAGTCACAACTGTCAAATTGTCCGCACTGTCCTTGCTCCTTTACAGGAATTGTTAGTTCCATCTCCGTTCTCCGAACTCCGATCAAGGCCATGCTGCCATGCGTGCGCTGGGGGTTTCTTCCTCCGCTACCCCTAGTCCCCCACATGGTTTTGCAGCTCGTTCGCTTGCTCGTATCTGGTTTATCAGTCAACGAATATTATTTTTCTCTCACGTCAAATCAGCCGATAGTACTTTCAGTCATGGCTTATAAGTCAAACCAACCCAAATAAATAGGGCGTCGTGCACTTCTATCTCGTCACTAGTTTTTGTGAGATTGGGTTCATCGGGACAGGACGGCTTCGCAAGGACATGTGATTTGATTCTTCCATAGAGGTTTACTTCGTTTTCATGGGCTCCTAAATCGCAGATCAGCTGGCATCGACTCTATTATTGGAGCTTAGTTCAACGGTGGTGGGTAGGTGGAGTGGACATCTGAATCCTTCAACGCTAACGAGCTGCGAAAATGACAGAATCAACCCTATTCTAGTGGTGCAGTACGTATGTATACTTCCTTTCAGCCATTCTTGACAAAGTGACCGTATTCGTGTGTGTATATATACTTCTTGAATACTTCAACATCATAAAACTCGTCCGTCGCCATCACCATCAGGGACTCAGGGTCTCAGGCTGCACATAGCCACATAGGCGACTTGTTGTGTAGGTACGGGGCAGCTGTGAGCTGGGGCTGCACTATGCTTCGCGGCTTCGTTGTGTCATTTTCACTCAGCGTGAGGTGTCCATCAGACGGCCATTGCACAATCACAAAATGCAGTACAGAAGAGCGGAGACTGTCTCCAGAAGCTGAAGCTATGTGATCAATCTGCCATGTGTCCATGAGTCCATGTGACAAACTGACAACATTGCTAGATTCACTCTGCTTGTTTCGAGGCAGTACACTTACCGCTCGCCGCTGAAGGATTTTTTCCGACGAATCCAAGGAACCATGTGCATTGGTCAGTGCTGCATCGCTATTTTCCAAACTTGCAGAGTACACTAACGAAGAATGTCTTATAGAACCAGAAGCCGTCAACATAAGCGCAGCTACGCATAATTAGTTCAGCTTGTACGCGATCACGCACCATCAGATGCTGCTGCTGCGTGGTTTCATCATCGTGTCTGTCTCGTCGGTGAGCGAGCATAATTGCAAGAACGCATTGCAACGCCGCCTGGACGCTGGACCTGGAGGTGGAGCTATCCGTGAGACACTGTCTGGCTACAGGGAGCGTGACAGGACCGCATCATGTCGCTGCCCAAGGTGCCGACTGCCACATCCACATGGCTTGCCGCTTGGCGCCTGGCAACTTCCACTGTGTGTAGGACAGAGAGAACAGGTGAAGGGATGGATAGCCCTTTCGCCGCGCGCGTCAGTGTCGGTGGTTACTGGTTCGAACATGGCAGAAACTTGGCCGGACCGCTGGAAGCACGGAAGACGGAACCGTCAACCACGGGTGCATCAGTGCATGGGAGGAGGCGGAACGCCGGAACCCTTGCCGCGCGGCAAGGGGGCCAGGACCTAGAACCTCTGTGGCGGCGGGGGCGCCATGACCACCCGGCGTCGCGGCCCGTGCTCGCAGGCCCAAGCCCGTGGATAAAAAGCCCAATATAAACATGAGATGATGGGATCGTGCGGGGCACTTCTGTGGTGGCCCACTGCTGTATTGGGCCGTACCTGCACCTGTGTATGATGGTCGCCTTGTTTCCATCGTATTTTCCCTAAGTTTCTTCCGAAGAAGAGGAACGAACAGAGGTTATGCTTCTCGATCCCTAATAATAAATAGGCAAAATTTTCGACCATTTTTTTTAAGTGACTACTCAACAATCGACTGATTTTTGTTTGTGTTTCAGTCGATTGTTTTCAACCAGTCGGAGTAGGACACGTGCGAATGTAGCCGGTACGTACGAAAACGGGTTGGTGTTTCTGTCGATTGTTTTCAACTAGTCGGAACAGGACACATGCACATGTAGCCGGTACGTACGAACATAGGTCGGTGGCACAACATGCGAATCGAAGCTTTGTCAAGTATCTAAGGCTACCAATTGTTGATGGGAGTGCCATGATCCTATTCTCAGATAGATCAAGCTCAGTGACATCCAGTAATTTTCCAAGCGAGACAGGGAGCCACTCAACTTGGTCCACCAGCTTATCCTGGAGATTGAGCTCTGTAGTCCCCTTCTTTGCCCTGTTCGCTTGGCTGATAAGCCATGTCTAAAAAGTATTGTTGACTGATTTGTTTGTTGTGAGAGAAAATATTATTCGTTGGCTGAAAAAGTATGGCTTATAAGCCAAGCGAACAGGGCGAAGGCTTGCCACTTGGATAAGGCCAAGCTTTTCTGTGTCAGTACCTGCAGAAATTGATATATTAGACTTTATTAGGAGAATACAGACACTGATTTTTTTTTATGTTACCGTAGAAGATGGTCTCATGCTAGGCCTAGAGAAAATATGGCTAACTGTTCATTGTTCATTACCCATCTCTTATCTACTCCAATCAGTGTAAGTTATTTACAGTTTTCACAACACGCTACAGAATTCTATTCGAAAGAAGTACTGGCCGCTATCCAAATAGTGAAAGTTCAGTTGAGATATCACTCATATGTATGAAGCAGAGAATCCTGGAATGTATAAAAACTACCTCACAGAATCATCACAAATCACCCCATGTCCTCTACTCCTATTACTACTGATAGTGAACTAATGGGAAGGAAAGTGTAGCTATTACAACCAAGTTACTAATACCATGGCAGCCTATGGGCAGATGATCTATACAAAACTATCGTCAGACAAAATCTTATGTTACCATAGACACTGAGTAAAACAAAATAAACAGCAACTTGGCGAATTTTACCATAGCACTACTGATAATTAAAGAAGAACATCCCAGCAATCATAAATTAAAAATTGAGGAGTTAGCAAAAAGAATTAAGACCTCCTAGTTTTCCAAAGCAAATCTGATGACCAACACTTGTTATATGCTGCTGGTTGCTAGCTTGCTGCTACAGCTATCTGGGGTACCTGCATAACAGATGGAGACAGGAAACAAGCTGCATAACTGAAAAGAGAGGGAAGCAGAATAGGAAACTTCAGAAAGGAAATTGCAGCCCGACTATCTTCCAGAAAGTAGCAGCAAGCCAATACAGCTTGCGTATGTAAAATATTACTGAACCTAGATTCTACAAAACTAAACCAAAACTTAAATGAGAATTTGTGAAATGAGATGCAGGCAATCTGATCTCTCATGCTTCTCACATTCTCCCTTTCTCAAATCAAAGGTCAGAAGTCCGTAATTTTCCCATTAGAAAAAAAACTATGATCAATTTTCTCAAAGGGAAAGGCAAATACAACAAAAGTTAACATTGAGTTGTTGCAACTTGCAACACAGCAGCACAGACTCAATGTCAAAAAAAAAAAAAAGTCATGGTCAACCTGAACAAAGCTATCTATGTCAAAAGAATTCAGTTATGGACAGAGGGAAAACCAAAACTGCAGTTCGACAAGCCATACTTTTTCATCCAGATAGACATTTGCAAAAGTGTAGTGCTACTCTATTTGCAAATTAATGAAAAAATAGTTCTGGGACCAGTTAAGCTTTTGGAAGGCCATATAGTGTCAAAACTCAAACAGAAAAAAAAAACTCCAGATCTTTATACTTGTATGCAAGCAAAACCAAATAAAGTTTTGCATTAGGTTGCACAATATGAGCCCTGAAATTTCAGTCATCTTGATATGTTCTATCCGACTGGTTGCTATCACTTATCAGGAAGTCAAACTTCAAGTGGCTTTTGTTGAACTCTCCAGGAAACAATTGTCCATCACTATTCACTACTAAAAAAAGAAAATCTAGCTCACCTTTTGTGGTTCTAGAATTGAGATTTTCAGAACAAGACATTCCTGAAATGTGTTAATGTGAGTGATAGAAGGGCGGGCCTGGTGCAAGCTGTAGAGTCTTACCGCCTGTGACCGGAAGGTCCCGGGTTCGAGTCACGTTCTCCTCGCATTGCACAGGCGAGGGTAAGGCTTGCCACTAACACCCTTCCCCAGACCCCGCACAGAGCGGGAGCTCTCTGCACTGGGTACGCCCCTTTTTTGTTAATGTGAGTGATAGTGCTTATCTATTCGATCAGAGTCTGCATTAGCTACACAAAGCCAGTGAAGAAAAGCTGACAGACTCTACACAAAAGTAAATTCTACTCTAAAGTAAGACTGGAAACTGAACTTTGAATGAAAATAGGATACACTGATCTTAACCAAAACTTGAACATAGATTCTACAAGACTGAACCAAAAGAGTTGCTACTACTACGAATTTTCTGTAAATCACTGAACCACTAAAAACTGAGTTCCAAAGAAAATTTAAAACTGATACATTATAACTAAAAAAATTTCATGGAAACTGAAGATTGAGAGAAAATACAGGAACTTATACTGAATATATATAACCTGAACCAAAATTCTACGTACTCTGAAACCTGAACAAACAATGAAATGCTAAACTAAAATAAAACAAAAGTAAACTAAAAACTGAAGTGATAACTAAACTGAAACTAAAGTCTAGGTACCCTGAAACCTGAACTAAAACATCTACACTATGCCACCTAGCATGCAAGTAGATTTAGTACGGCGATAAGCATGTCACCAAACAAGGGTAGCAAGGAACGTGTGCACACAGATCTAATCAGACCATTTCTCCTGAGACGAGGTGAAAAAGGCCTGAGCACATGGGGTATGGGATGCCGTCACTAGATCCATCGAGAAAAATAAAAACGGCAAGCAAGCACACAGGCTAAAGGAAATGTTATAATCCTTTGACAATGGATGCCATCACTAGGTACCCTGAAACCTAAACTAAAACTGGAAAAAAAAACTAGAGTAAACTAATAACTAAACTGAAAGGCTCAGGTACAAACCAGTGAGACATGGATCTGCAACTGAGCTACAGCTACCCATCCGCTAATGGGCCGAGCATGCATGAAACTGAAGCTAAAAAGAAAATAATAGAAGGAACTAACAACCATAAAAAACAAAGCACAACAGGCAAGCATGCAATGAATTATAAATGTAGATTGTTGTATCATGAAAGTTACATTGCACAGGGAATGAAACCACACTCGGCTTAGTCAGATACTACTATGAATTTTCTCTAACTCACTGAACCACTGTCATCCTAATGTACTTATGTACACAACCTAAACAAAATTTCTGCTTGTGGGAGCAAAACATGGCTAATTTCTCGCAATGAAAGTAGACAGAGAGAGGCAACATGCCACTGTGGACTAGGGACAAAATAAAAAAGAACAGAGGGGAACTGCTGCTGAACAAAATATATATGATGCAATGGCGCCTCCAAAAATAGGTAACATACAAAATAGTAGTATCAGTTGCTAAATACTACTATATAAGCCATAAGCACAAAATTTGATCCAATGAAATGAAAGATAAAAGCAATACTCATCATGGTTCTCAATATTTAGCAGCAGTATAGCAACAATAATTATTTGTCAATATAATGCATAGGTAGCTAATCTCACACACACACAGACACAAAGCACACCACTCGTACTGAAGCTGATGACCGATGATCTCCTCTCCTTGTTTATTTATTCTTCCTCTCACACACGTACAGTCACAGCAAGCTCGTTCACGAAAATTAAAAACAAACAGGATCCATGCAATGCAATGCAATGGATCGGATAGCAGCGCAGATGCCGAGCGCACAAGCAACAACTGAAACTCAATAACCTGAACAACTGAATCAGGATGGATTCAGTAACAAAAACTGGATGGGTTCAGTAACTAAAACTGAAACTAGAATACCGAAACAAAATCCAAACCACCGTGAACACTAAAAACACTACAGATCCAAGCTAACTTAGATCATAGCACACAGATTAGGGATCTGAGAATCAGTTTTTTTTGCATATTTCAGGGGAGGGATTCGGAAACGAACGGAAGCAAACTACAAGCAGATAGGATTCGGGTAGGGGAAGAGTACCTGCGCAGAGAAAACAGAAGCACGAACGAGCTCTCCCCACCAGCCAGGATGGACGAGGCGAACGAGATCTTCCACCGGACGGTTTAGGGGAAGCGATGAATCGATAGAGACCAAAACACAAACGGTGAAAATGAAAACCAAAACTCGATTCAGAGGATAGGGGAGAAGCGCTAAATTAGGCACTCCTGCGGCTGCCGCCAAAGCAGCGCCTCCCCCGGCTTCTGGAAGATGAACAGGAAGCGCAAGGGGGGAGGAGTGCGCAGGATATTTCAGAGGAAGAGAGGAAAGGGAAAAGATAACTGCGTATCGGATAATCGAGCGTGCATGAGACACACTCGGAAGAATCTGCAAAAAATTACTCTGAAGAAATATGTAAGGAAAAAACACGGTTTCAGATAAAAAAAATAGATAAAACCGAATTTAAGGGCACGCACACAGGCCAGAGAAAACATAAAAGCTTCGTCTCGCCGAAATCAATAAACGGGCTGAACAAGAACCCACACAAACAAACCAGCCCAGAAAAAAACTTTCGACCGACGAGGAAGAATAAAACAGCCGACTGATGAATAGAAATTCTGTTTTTTTTCGTCTATCTATTTTTTTTATCCATCTTCCTCTAACTACTAACAGCCTGTTCGCTTGCTCGTAAACGATCGTAAATTTTCAGTCGGAAACAGTATTTTTCTCTCAGACCAAACCAGCCAATAGTAAATAATCCACGATACGATACGGTCTTCCAAACAGGCTGTAAGTAATGGAGAGTTTATTATGTCCGGACTTATATATATAACATGTGCTCATATGAGTTAATATAATATAGAATATGAATCCTAATCTAAATAGAATAGATTCTTCAGATCCAGAGTACTCTAAATAGAACTTTTATAATAATCAAATACAAACAGATCCTATACAAACAGATCCTTTATTTTGATCCTTTATTTTGATCCTGAGCACCAGTATATATATTCCCTCGCCTGCATTATGTGCGTGTGCACAGTCTTACTCCCTCCGTCCCATTGAGTTTGTCGTTGGAAAACCGTGCCCCCCTCACAATCCCGCTTCCCGAGCGACAATCTTAACGGGACGGAGGGAGTATATATTTGACGCCAGCCCAGCACCACCGTGCAATCAAGGATGCGTTAATTCCTGCCTGCCATCTCTTGGGCCGCCGACCATGTCATCCCCATCACAGTCGTCGTCCTCCTCCTCGATGGTGCCATGCATGGCTTCGCAACGTGTGCAGTAGCTTCACATCTCTCGAGGCGCGTCAGGTGACCCACACGCATATGCTGCGCATCATATCGACGGCTACTCCACCGCCGAGCGGATGGTCCAGCAAGGCGAGTTCATCGAGTCCCGCACGTTCAGCGCCGGCGGCTACAAAGTGGCGGCTGCGCTTCTTCCCCAACGGCTGCGACAGCAAATACGTGGCCAGACCCAACGGCGACATCAAATACGTGGCCGGACCGGCCACCGCCGTCGAGCTCGAGCTCATGCACGGACGGAGCTACGTGGGGGCCAAACTGGTCCTGGCCCCCCTCCTCCGGCTGCACTCTACAGGTTTGCATATCGCTACATGTATGTAATTAATTCCTACATCTCTCGTATCATGTTTGCTGTTGGTGATTAGTGGATCATAGCTTACAAGTATGTAAATTCATACATTGTTCATTTTTCTTTGATAGAATTTCAATTGTTCATTACAACTTATATAGATAGAACTTGAAAAAACAAAGATTATTCACAGAATTCCAATCATATGTATTACTATTAGTAAATACTATAGCAGTGTACCTTTAAATTAGCCCTCCTGCACATTCATCCAAGCTCCGTCGCTGAGCTCATGAAGCGCAGCTACGACGACGACGTCGTGGCCGCGTACGGGCTCAGCGTCCTCGGCCGCGACGGCAACCCAGCGTTAAGCTACACCGTGGGGCCACAACGGTTCAACAAAGGTTCCTGCTACAACCATCATGTAGCGCCTCGTGAAGGACGACGACACCCTCGCCGTCGGGTGCGACCTCACCGTGACGAGGTTTGACAAGGAGTCCCGCCTCGAGTGGTATCTTAGGAAATTGCTAGATTAAGTAAATTCCTGTGCATCTACCATGGAGTACTCATGGTCGTCGACAGGAAGGCATTGTCATGTCTTACTTGGGTTGTAAGAGAAACTTGCTTGCAAACGTACGTCGAGCTAGATTCATGTTCTCCAAAATTTTGTATATATATATATATATAGATTGCAATATGATGACCTTGTGTTTTTTTTATCCGAGTAGTAATGTTACAGTCAATCGCTTTGTCAAATATCGATCAAAATTAAAAAAAAAAAACTGGACCTGCGGGGGAAAGCCATCCCGGACATTGCATTAAGAAGAATATTCTCACGCAGGTCCAGAAAACCACTGAACCCCTGTCCTACCCATACACAGCGGCACCATACGACCGTTCCTTAGACCAGTGCTTTGCGTGGGACAAACGAGGGGATTTTTTAACACCAATCTTAAATTCACTCTCACGAGGAGTCGAACCCAGGACCTGAGGAATGCCGCTGGGACGCTCTAACTAGTTGGACTAGCAAGTGTTTCGTGATAGAAATTTGGTATGGATGGACTATATTTCTTTGATATATGAGGAGGAAAAGTATTTGTACGTATTTGCAGGTTAACAAAAGTAACACACACTCACCTCCTGTGGATGCACTTACGCAAACTCTACCTCTATGAGCATCTTCGAAGACTGGGCCAATAAATCCTTAAGATTGACGAGGTCACCATCGACGGAAACGTCGCTGTCGATGGGAAAACGTCGTCTAATGCTGAAAGCACAACGTCGTTGTATTCTAGAAAATTCACTCGCATGGGGAGTTAAACCTAGGATCTGATATGCTATTGAGACTCTTATAACCACTAGGCTACAGTCCCTTTCGCACCATCATTTTATTAATAGTTTTGATTACAAACAAAATTTATTCTCATTAAAATTGGCCGATGGTCGAACTAATGAAAGCTCTAGTTTAATTTTGGTGAATTGATGAAACCCTAAGTGCTAACCTAGTTTATCAAAATAATTATGAGATAGGTAGCACTACTTCAAGTGATGAAGCAATGGTGAAAATCATGATGATGGTGATGATCAAATGCTTGGACTTAGAAAAGAAGAAAGAAAAATAAAAAGCTCAAGACAAAGGTGAAACTTGATAGAAGCTTTTTTGTTTTAGTGATCGAGACACTTAGTGAGTGTGATCATATTTATGATCGATAGCCGTACTATTAAGAGGGGTGAAACTCGTATCGAAATACGGTTATCAAAGTACCACTAAATGATCTAACTCATTGCATATGCATTTAGGATCTAGTAGAGTGCTAACACCATTAAAAATATTTGTGAAAATATGCTAACACATATGCACAAGGTGATACACTTGGTGGTTGGCACATTTGAGTAAGGGTAAAGAAGATAGAGTTAAAAAAGAGTTAGTCGCGCTGGTCACAGAGTGACCGGACATGTCCGAAATTAGGACCGGACGCGTCTGGTATTTTATCTAGTCTTTTGGGGTAGTCAGACAGAAGTGACCGGACACGTCCGAAATCAGGACCGGACGCATCCGATATTTAGACCCGAGGTGAGCGATTAAGTGAAAGTGACCGGACTTTGGCTCAGTGGAGTGACCGGACGCTGACGAGTTACTGTTCAGCATCAGGTCAAAGCGATATAGCCCGATGTAGGATTACAGAGAGCGGCCGAACGTGTCCGGTCGCCATGAACCAGCAAGTCTTGAGTTTTTAGCGCAATAATTCATCGGACGCTGGGAGCTTCCGGTCCAGTGTGATCGAACGCGTTCGGTCGGCCTAGAGCGGCTCTGAGAGCTCTCTGAACTTGACCTGACGCTGCGTCTCCCGGGTTGGTTTATTTTCTAACAGTGTGTTCGATCACGTAGTATTACTATGCGTAGAGATAGCCGTTGGATACTCAACTACTAGCAAAGCATGTAGAGTTTAGAATTTGGATAGTGGTACTCTTGAGGAAGTTCATGATGTTGAATTTAATGAAACCAAGGGTTCACAAGAAGAGAATGAGAACTTAGAAAATGTTAGAGGCATTCAACTTTCAAATGCCATGAAGAACATGGATGTTGGTGAACTGAGGCCTAGACAAGTGAATGATGATGAAGATGACCAAGTGCAAGTGCTCTCTAACTCAAATGTGCAAGATGATACAAATCAAGCTAGTACAAGTGACACTCATGATAATGAACAAGATCAAGTGGCTAGTGCATCATCTCAACCCAACGATCAAACAAGTGCAATCAATCAAGTTCCAATCCTCCAACCAATCAATATTACAAGGGATCATCCATTGGACACTATCATTGGTGATATTTTAAGAGGTGTGCAAACTAGATCAAGATTGACTTTATTTTATGAGCATTTCTCATTTGTGTTATCCATTGAACCAAAGAAGATAGATGAAGCATTGAAGGATATTGATTGGATGAATGCTATGCATGAAGAATTGAATAACTTCACAAGAAATCAAGTATAGAAATTGATAGAGAGACCAAAGGGACACAATGTGATTGGAACCAAATGGGTCTTTAGAAATAAGCAAGATCAAAATGGGATAGTAGTAAGGAATAAAGCAAGATTGGTAGCATAAGGATATATACAAGGTGAAGGTCTTGACTTTGGAGAAATATATGCCCCGGTTGCTAGATTGGAGGCAATTAGAATCTTATTAGCCTATGCTTGTGCCCACAACATCAAGCTCTATCAAATGGATGTCAAGAGTACATTTCTCAATGGTTACATCAATAAAGAAGTATATGCTGATCAACCTCCCGGTTTTGAAGATGACAAGAAGCCCGACCATATGTACAAGTTGAAGAAGATATTGTATGGCTTGAAGTAAGCACCTAGAGCATGGTATGAGAGATTAAGGGACTTCCTACTCTTTAAAGAGTTCATGATGGGTAAGGTTGACACCACTCTTTTCACCGAGAAGATTGTCAAAGACTTATTTGTGTTGCAAATCTATGTTGATGACATCATATTTGGATCAACCAATCAAGACTTTTGTGAAGAGTTTAGAAAGATGATGTCTAATGAGTTTGAAATGTCCATGATTGAAGAGTTAAGTTACTTCCTTGGTCTTCAAATCAAGCAATTGAAAAATGGTATATTTGTGAGTCAAGGCAAGTACATCAAAGACATGCTCAACAAGTTTGGCATGAGTGATAGCAAAGTCATTAGTACACCAATGGGAATAAATAGTAACTTGGATAGTGATGCAACTGGCAATATGGTAGATCAAAAATTATATCGGTCTATGATTGGAAGCCTACTCTATGTGACCGTATCAAGACCGGATATCATGTTTAGTGTATGCATGCATGCAAGATTTCAAGCCTCGTCAAGAGAAAGTCATTTGAAGGCTACAAAGAGTATATTGAGGTACTTGAAGCATACATAAAATGTTGGTTTGTGGTATCCCAAAGGAGCAAAGTTTGAGCTAGTTGGTTACTCTGACTCGGATTATGCGGGATGCAAGGTTGAAAGGAAGAGCATCTCGGGCATATATCAATTGTTGAGAAGATCACTTGTTTCATGGTCATCAAAGAAGCAAAATAGTGTTGCATTATCAACCGCCAAAGCCAAATACATATCCGCCGGTAGTTGTTATGCACAAATACTTTGGATGAAGGCCACCTTGACTGACTTTGGAATCAAGTTCAAGAAAGTGCCATTGTTATATGACAATGAGAGTGCAATCAAGTTAACCAACAATCCAATTCAACATGCAAGAACAAAGCACATTGATGTCCACCACCATTTCATAAGAGATCACCAATAAAAAGGGAATATTTGCATTGAGAGTGTAGGCATCGAAGATCAACTTGCCGATATATTTACCAAGCCATCAGATGAGAAAAAATTTTGCAAGCTAAGGAATGAGTTAAACATATTGGATTTCTCAAATATGTGTTGATGCACCTCCCCACTTATATGACATGCATCTCCTTCGAGCAATCCAAGGTAAAAGTTGATTGGCATGGCGTACAACCTTGCTAAGGATATATTTAGTGCATCTAGTCATTTTTCATATTTAATAGGCTCATTCATGAAAATCAAATGATTTTGATGTTTATATAGTACCACTATTGCTTCTATGCTTAATTTGGTCTAGTGGTAGCATATGACATATTTGTGGGCTTGTAAACCTAGTGTTTGATCTAGAAAATGAGTTATAAGTGTTTAACTCAAAATGGTACAAGATAATCCTTATTTGAAGATATAAAGAAGCTTGTCCTTAGATCAAATCGAGTTAAATATCTTTGGCAAGCGATCTAGATTGGACCAAATTTGGAAAAATGATCATTGATTGATATTGATAATCTCTACCTATTTAAAATTAAACCTTTAAGATCATTGATGACAAAGGGGGAGAAATAATATACAAAGATAGTGAAAAGATAATAAAGGGGGGGAATTGAGAAGAAAATATAACAAAGGAGGAGCATGACACAAGTTTTAAATTTCAATATTTATGCTTACATGGTATATGCTAGTTGTAGGTTTGAATGATGAAATGAAAAACTAGCATGCATAGATTAAAAAACTAGACTTATGTTCATTTTATTGAAACTAGACCCTGGCTTCTAATGTTGATCTCATGGGGTATTCTAGTTTTTGTGTATGTCTAGTTACTAATGGTGGTAAGGATGGTATATTGGTGCACTCCGATTGGTATCACGCTTTAAAGGTCCATCTCTTAGACCTTAGCATCATTTGGTCGACATTGCCTCCTATATTTTTTATCCAAACATATGTGCAAGCTACAATCCAAACTCTTAGCACATATGTAGGGGGAGCAATTGCTATAATTTGGGATTTATGAAACTTGTCCATATCCTTTTATACAAGGTAAATATGCTTGGGAAAGCAACATGGGTTCAAATGAATTTCAATTCATATCTTTGTGAAAGGGTTATCATCAATTACCAAAAAGGGGAGATTGAAAGCTCTAGTTTAGTTTTGGTGAATTGATGAAACCCTATGTGCTAACCTAGTTTATCAAAATAATTATGAGATAGGTAGCACTACTCTAAGTGATAAAGCAATCGTGAAAATCATGATGATGGTGATTACATGATGATGATCAAATGCTTGGACTTGGAAAAGAAGAAAGAGAAAAACAAAAAGTTCAAAGCAAAGGTGAAACTTGAGAGGAGCTTTTTCGTTTTGGTGATCGAGACACTTAGTGAGTGTGATCATATTTAGGATCGATAACCATACTATTAAGAGGGGTGAAACTCGTATCGAAATGCGATTATCAAAATGCCACTAGATGCTCTAACTCATTGCATATGCATTTAGGATCTAGTGGAGTGCTAACACCCTAAAAAATATTTATGAAAATATGCTAACACATATGCACAAGGTGATACACTTGGTGGTTGGCACATTTGAGTAAGGGTAAAGAAGATAGAGTTGAAAAGGAGTTTGTCGCGCTGGTCACAGAGTGACCGGACACGTCTGAAATTGGGACCGGACGCGTCCGATATTTTATCTAGTCTTGGGGTAGTCAGACAGAAGTGACCGGACACGTCTGAAATCAGGACCGGACGCATCTGATATTTAGACCCGAGGTGAGCGACTAAGTGAAAGTGACTGGACTTTGGCTCAGTGGAGTGATCGGACGCTGACGAGTTACTGTTCAGCGTCAGGTCAAAGTGATATAGCCCGATGCAGGATTGCAGAGAGCGACTGGACGTGTCCGGTCGCCATGAACTAGCAAGTCTCGGGTTTTCAACTCAATAATTCATCGGACGCTGGGAGCGTCCGGTCCGGTGTGATCGGACGCATCCGGTGGGCCCAGAGCAGCTCTGGGAGCTCTCTGGACTTGACCTGACGCTGTGTCTCCCGGGTCCGATGGTTTTCTAACAGCGCGTCCGATCACGTAGTATTACTGTAGGTACACATAGCCATTGGACGTCAATGGCTAAACAATTTTAAAGGGACACGTGAAGGTCAGGCTGTGACCGGACGCAGCGACCGAACGCATCCAGTCACCACACCGGACGCGTTCGGTGCACACGACCTTCGCGTCCGGTCATCCCGCAGTCAGCCCAATAATTGAGCCAATGACTCTTTTGTTTGGAGGTGTCTATAAATATCGTTTGGCCGACTCTAGCTCACTCTCTTGGCCATTTGCATTGACATAGCAATCTTGTGAGCTTAGCCAAAGCCCTTTCACTAATCTCCATCTTTGATTCATCATCTTTGTGAGATTGGGAGATAATCCAAGTGCGTCGCTTGAGTGTTTGCATTTAGAGGCACTTGGTATTCGTGTTTCGCTACGGGTTTGGCTTGTTACTTTTGGTGGTTGCCGCCACCTAGACGGCTTGGAGCAGCTAGGATCGTCGAGCGGAGGTTGGTGATTGTCTCCGACTCCGATCGTGGTGATTGTGAGGGGTTCTTGACTTTTCTCTGGCGAAGAACCAAAAGATACTTTAGTAAATTACTCGTGGCTTATGTGATCCTCATCTTATGTTGATTGTGCGGCACCCTATTGAGAGTTTGGCGTGTGATGTCAATTAGCGCGTGAACCTCCAAGTGAGTGAATCACCATAACGGGGACTAGCTTGCCGGCAAGCAAGTGAACCTCGGAGGAAAAATCATTGTGTCTTGATTGTCTCCTTGGTATTCACTCATTGGTCACTTGTCACGGCGGTATATCTCTCTACTACTCTCTTGTATTTTATTATACATTCACTTGGATAAAGCTAGTGGTAGTTAAGACTAGATAGTGTATCATTTAATTGTATTACTCTCACTAGGTTGAGCATCTAGGTGTATATTAGTGACATAGCTTTGTTGTGATATACTAGAGATCATAGAAAATAGAATTGGGTAGGTGGCTTGCAACCCCAAGTATAGTGCTAGCGTAAAATTTGCTTCGTCATCTTATTGACTAATCATTTATCTTAGTGTTGTTATAAATTTTTTTAATAGGCTATTCACCCCCCTCTAGCCATTAGGACCTTTCAACTAATCAAACCATTAATTAAATCTTAAGCAGTTTGTTCGCTAATCTCGTCTAAATTCTCGACAAAGTTTGCTATGTAAAAAATTGAGGGGTCACTTCTCATAATCATCGGTGAACAAAGCAATCCTTAACACATCAACAATAAACTTCTTGTCGACTTTAATAGGATATTAGAATTACATATTTCATGAGTTCTCAAAAGAAGCCATAGCGCTCAATATTTAGCTATAGCAACATCGGATAGTATGAAAATTAAAGTTGTTCTATGTTTAAGTTTAAATACTTTTGTGGTTTGTGATAGGAGAAAAAGTTGAAAAGGTGGTATTTAAAATTGACACAAGCTTAATAGAACATTATCATATTATTGTCAATATTAACTTATATTATATATGTCGGTCATTGTAAAATAAATTATAGACTTGGAATTTTATAAAAAAATGATAAAACATAAATAGATTGTACTTCCTCCGTTTCAAATTATAAGTCATTTTGATTTTTTTGGTACATCTATTTTGCTATTCATCTCGATAAATAATATATCTAGATACATAGCAAAATGAATAAACCAAAAAAGTCAAAATGAATTATAATTTGGAACAGATGAAGTATTATTTTTCTCATTGGTTTCCATTGATATCTGATAGGTTTTTCTCCCGTTGCAACGCACGGGCAAATTTGCTAGTAACTAATAAAAGATGAAAAATCTTACCACGGAGCTCCGGCTCAATATTTCTCGCGAGAGGTGTTAGGAAAAAAATTAAAATTTCTTACAATAATTAGATTTGAAACAACACTTTCCTTTTCTCTGAAAAAACCCACATTTGTCATTCTAAAAACACAGTTAACCCTATGAACTAGCATCTAAATTATTTATCCTCATCATTATGAAATATAATTTTCAGTAATCGCTAATTGCATACCAATATATACCATTATGAAAGATAGTTTAAAATAATCTCCTAATTTATATCTAAATTACGTGTGTGTGTCATTATGAAAGACAATGCAAAGTAATTCAGAGTTTGTATCCAAATTATCAGAGGGGCCATTGAAGAAAATATAAAGGAACACCATTAATCCACATATAAATTATCCACCTCTATCATTATAAATGATAAACCAAAATATCATAAGTGTATGCATAAAGTATTAATATATATTATTACAAAAAAATAATTCCATAATCATAAAGTAGGATATATATTTCTAAATTACATCCCACTGCTAAAATAAAGATTAAAGTCTTAATTGCCTCTTGAACTTGTCGGTAAATTTAAGAAACGCTCTCGAACTCGTATACAGACAACATACCCTTTAACTTTCAAAACCAGACAAATTACCATAAATAGTCTAGTGCGGTTTTGATGGTTGTGTTTGGCTGTTGTATAACATGTCTGGTGCGCACGCTACATGTTCTTGGGTTTTTTAGTCATGCTATCTTTTATTGAATACTTGGGCTCCTAAATGATCTCAAATATAGAAAATCCACTAAGGTCATGTTTGTTTGAGATTTTGACCACTTTTAGACTCCTAGCTTTTGGATTTTCCAGAAGCCAAACAACTCTCATAAGCCAAAAAGCCCAAAAGCTTGCTATAGTGAGTTTGTAGCTTTTGACTTCTAGAAGGTTTTTTTTGGCTTTTGAAAGGTCCAAAAGCTCATAGGAAGCCCAAATAAACAGACCATAAATTGTTTTAGATCTCGTCGAGCACTATAAATTCGGTATAGAGCATGTCACCATTTAAGGTCTTTGAAAAAGTAAATTAATTATCATAACCCCAAAACTTAAAATGAATATTTGGGCCTCTAAATAACCTCAGATAGAAAGGCATCCACTACGAAATTATAGATCTTGTTCAGATCTACAACTTTAGTATAGACCATCAACGTCTGAGGTCATTTTTAAAGAATCCTAAAATTTGGATTTCAAAATCTAGAATTTAAAATGAATTCTTAGGCTATAAACGATTTTAGATACAGATGGTGTCAATTGCAAAATTGTGGATCTCATTAGGACCTAAGAATTTAGAACAAATATTGGGCCTCTAAACGATCTCAGATAAAAAGAGTTGTAAACTACAAAGCTATAGATCTTCTTAAAAACTACAACTCTGGAATAGACCATATCAACAACCGAGATCATTGAAAAATTCAAAAAAATGAATTTTGAAATTTGATAATTTAAAAAGAATAATAGAGCCTCTAAAAGAACTCAAATAAAAGAAATTATCAACTATAAATTCTAGATCGCGTCAATCTCTAAATTTCGATATAAAGTTTTTATTCATCGGATTTCATACAAAAAGTTATGAATCATTTATATAAGAGGAAGAGAGAGACCACCTCATCTGAGCCGATTGTGACACTAGCAAAACCATCCAAGAAACTATTTTGAAATGGTAAAGGAATATTTTATCCAATTTTGAAAATTAAGGTATATATGGTGTCTTTGTCTAATGTTGGAGATCACTTTTTTCTCAAATTCAACAATTAGTTTACAGTTGCAAGGAACGAATGGTCAGGGGGGAGGGGTTGAATTGGCTCTAAAATTTAGACGATAAATCTTAGTCCAGGTAGAGTCTAAACCCCAAAAAGGTTGAATTGGCTCTAAAATTTAGATGATAAGTCTTAGTCTAGATAGATTCTAAACCCCAGAAAAATATTGTCTTGAGTTTTTCTACAAGTCAAACTAAAGAGTCCCTAGGGTCAGCAAGGTACACACGTCCTTAGCAAAGTTGACACTAAGAATGACTTTTTTTTTAATAACGGGCATTCATTAAAACACTACTAGGCATCCTAGTTGTCACACAAAGAGACTTGCCATCATCAAAAGTAAAAGAAACAAAGTAATGAGCAAGGCAAAGAGATAATCAGATTCCCCCCACCTATGGTTTTGGGTCAATCCCACAACCTCCTGATCCACGTTGGAGCACTAAGGCTGATTCCCGCATCTGGGCTTTCCAGGCCCGTGAGATGCGATGATGACTTGATTGGTTAGCGGTAGAAGCACCTCAGCCAGCTCCCAAGATACAAAATTCACCTCTAAGCTAGGCTCCCGAGAAGCGATATTTCCTCCCGTTTCACTGGGCTTGGCTCATAAGATGCGCTGACATGCGCACTTGTGCGTTTATGGCTAGGGCCTTGTTTAGATACCCTCAAAATTTCAAGTTTTTTCACTTTTTCTCCATCACATCAATTTTTAGTCATTTGTATGGAGCATTAAATGTAGGTAAAAAAAATAATTAATTGCACAGTTTAGTTGGAAATCACGAGATGAATCTTTTGAGCTTAGTTGGTCCACGATTGGACAATATTTATCAAATAAGACGAAAATGCTATTATTTATCGGGTTGAAATTTTTTTCAATCTAAACAAGGCCTAGCACAAGATGCATGGATTTAAATAGTGGGCTATAGCAACGTTATAGCTTCGGGAGAAAGCCCACGCTAAGCTATTCCTATTTTTCGGCTATGTCAGCTATGACCACTATTGTGTGCTTTAGCGTGCCCCTAAATTTCTTAGCTATAGCTTTAAAATAGCGCCGCTATTTTAGTTTTAGCTTTTAAAGTGACAATTTAGTTATTATCTACTTATCTTTTACTATTAAGTTGGTGTTTTGAAAAATTGAACACTTTTTCACAAAATCGTGCTATAATGCTATATTAAATAATGTTTTCTAGACTCCTAAAGCCTTGAAAACATATTTGTGTTCACCAAATTTCATGATTCTTTTATTTTTATGCACGAATTATGTATTTTTATGGTTTTTTTCTTTAAAAACCTCTATGTGTTGTAGCTCCACTATAGCTGCGCTAGCTTAAAAAAAAAAGATGCCACTATTTATTATAGCCCGCAATTCTAAACCTTGACGAGACGAGGTAGGAATGACCAACCAAACAGCTTCTCTCCATCGCTTGTGTGGATGGATACGACGACCAAACAAAAGGCTACTGCATTTATTAAATCAGGCCATCGTATTATATTGGGAAAGAAACCAATCACACTCTAAATCACCTAAGCTTAATTAAGGTCCACTCAACTAGTGGATAACCATTTGCCTCTCCGGCATGGCGGGTTTCAAATTTAAACTCCACTCAACTTACACCTTAAATCCACTTCAGTAGAATACATATATTACAGATACCACGGACACGATTCACACCCAACTAAAAAGCAGCGTCGTCCACACGACTCCAGACGAGAGAGGAAAAAAGCCAGATAAATTACATAGGTTCGGGAAACAAAAGTAAATTAGCAACAAAGGACCATGTCGCCATGAAAGCAAGCGTTGCCATTTCATACCCATCACCTACCTAATCATGCCGAGCGGTATGGCCGGCGCCCCCATCACGGTGCCGCCGGCAACTCCTCGCCTCTGCCGGTCCATGTTGGCCTCCCACCCTACTCACGCACAGACACGACACATCAGTTGTTCGGTAGGTATGGCTATCAGCAGTTCAGCGCACACACAGTAAAAAGTTGCTTGCTTGCAAGCAAGCTCGCCAGCAGCACCTGACCTGAGAATTCTAACTGAAGCAAAGCGTGCGCTGCACTTACCGATCCCCAGGTCGAACCCGCGGTTCTTGAGCTCGCGGTACTCTTGGCACAGCGCCAGGTGCTCGCAGCAGCAGTGCACCAGGAAATCCGGGCACTCCCCTTCGTCCACGTCGTACTCGGCCCTCAGCTTGGACCGGTAGAGGCACGAGTACAGGCACCCCATCCCCGTCGAGGCGCAGATGAGCCCATAGATCAGTCCACTCGCGAGACATGCTGCCAAGTCAGAGTTTTGCGGCGGTGAATCGGCGAGATCTTTGAGTTGTTTCAGAGATTGAGAACCAGACGAAGCTGAGACTGAGAGGAGATCGACTCACGGCAGGTGCCCTTGTCCACGATGTCAGCGATCTGCCCGAACGTGATGCAGGGGCACAGGCATGTGATGAGACCTGAGCGCCATGGAAGAAACGCATGTCAAGTGGCAACTAACTGAGCTTGAATCGCCACAGGACTGCTATGAACTCTGGCTGGAGAAGACGAAGAGGAAGCGGGGAACGAAGGGATGACTTACAGTTCCCCGGGTCGTCCATGCAGTGGAAAAGGCCGGTGGACCATTTCCTCAGCCCGCCGCCGGGGCGTGAAGGGTTCATGTTCGCCCCGTGCTGCTGCTGGTACGCTGCCGGCGGCGGCGCCGTTGGCGGAGCCCCGGAGCTGCTGAATTTGTTATACACGTCCGGATGGGCCGACGGATACATTGCTTGGGAGTACGATCTCTTGTTTATGCGAACTGCAAGGCGCAAGGCGCAAGGCTGGACCAGTGCTGCTTTTAATGATTCTCTTTAGCACTTTATAGATCATCTCCAACGAAGAACCTATATGAGCACTTAGACCCAAAATAAATAGCAAGAGACATAAAATCAACATCTAACAGAGTACCTGTATGGAAGACCTATTTTGACTTGTTTGAGAGGCACAACCCAAATATGGACATCCTCTCTTCTAAAAAACTATTTACAAAAAAAAAATCTCTTTTATATCTTATTGTTGAAGAAGATACCGAATAAGTATCGAACCTTTTACACGTAGCGCTACTCAAATAAATAACTCTTTATTCTGGACGTTGTTGTCGGAGCCTCACTCCTCACCAGCCAGGCGGCCCAGGCTCCAGGCCGGCGAGGCTTGACCCAAGAGTCTCCCACAAGTCCAGAGTCACGGACTCACGTATAGTAGGCCCCCTTTGCAGAGATCCTGCACCCACTGCCATTTTAGATGCTACTGCTCATTAGAGCTGAATTTCTGTCTCTTTCTCAACGTGAGAGGTAGAGGGAAGATAGAGAAATTTAGGGGACCATAATGTAGCACAAAATAATGCACCAACTATCTTTCCTATTAGATATAGGGTTTAGGCTGTTTAGATCACCTAACTATGCTAGTCAGCAGAACTAATAACTAGGAGTAATTGTTAGCCGGATGGTAGCTAAAATATTAGTACTCTTGAAATTATTAGGCGAGGATCTAAATAGGTTCTTATTTTTTAGCAGCTAAATATTAGTTATAGAGATTAGTTGTCATGCTAAGATATTCTCTCCGTTTCAAATTATAAGAGCATCTTCGAGAGCCTTTTTTAAAGTTCGCTCTCTGAATTATCATTTGGAGAGTTATTTATATAAAAATCGTTTTCTATATCTTTTAACCCCCCAACAATTTTCTATCACTCTAGATAGCCATTCTTGTTTTCTATCTTTGGCTAGAGATAAACTTGGAATAGAAGATGGCTATATTTAGATAATCAATTAAAGAGTCTGTTGGAGGATATTTTTCATCAAAATCTCTGTTCCCAGTAATTAATTAGGAAGGATTTAGAGATTCTCTTGGAGTTGCTCTAACTCATTCTATTAAATATAGATAGATAGGATAAAATTAAAAAATGACTTATGATTTGGAATGAATGGAGTAAAAAACTTCGTTTATATGTATATGTGTCGGATACCAGAAAATGGGGTACCCCAAGCAAAGATCGAAAAACTGCTCAGACCCTAAGAACAGAACCAACGGAATAAACAAAGCGAGGTCTCGGCCGAAATCTCCGATTCGCCGAGACCCGTCCCGAGCCCCAAGGACGAACGATTCTCCGACTACCGAGACCGCCTCGAGGCCCCTCGTCGAGGCCCCTCGCCTGGGCCTCGGAAGAAGTGCCGATTCTCCGATTCACAGCAGAGGCCGGCTCGCACCCGACCCGTGACCGCCTCTTCGACCAAACTGCTCGACCGAACGCATCGCATCCAAGCGCCCAACCACTCCGGCAGGGCCGACGATGGCACAAAGATGTTAAGTGACCGACTACACGCCGATCGCGTCAACCTCCTCCGCCATCTGCGACGGCAGATAGAGCGGGTTACCGACTCATCTTGTCTTTGCTAACTCCTGCACCAAGGACATCACAACGTGGGGAGTCGAACGGGTTCCTGCACCTCGGAATCGGCGGACCGACCGCTCCGCTCGCCGAGCCCCCTCGACAGGGGCCTCGGATTCACCGATCTTACTCCGCCTCCGCCCGTCGCCTCGCCGAGACCCTCTCGGAAGGGCCTCGGACGAATTGGTTGCTGCTTCTCCGCCTCGCCCGGGGCCGGCTCATCCCACAACCTCGTCGCCTCCGCCTCAAAAGTCTCTCTCGGCGGTCATCACATCCGATTAATGAGCTCACCAAGCCCGCTTCGTAAGCCACGATCGGCGGTCTTGCCGCAACAGAGCGACGGGACAACGGTCGATCACCTTTTTACCATCCCTTCTTCGACAATACAGTACCAGTATCCTCAGAGGGCGCACGTCTCGCACTATTCCGCTTTGACGGCCATTGAGACTCGCATCCGCACTGGTCACTTCTCGGGCCTCGGCGCGGCGAGCCTCGGACTGTGAGCCTCGGCACGGACGACATTTCTACGATGGCCGCCGAGCCTCTCGCAATCCACCAAGTCAACAAATGCATAGCATGTTACTTGTAGTGGAGACCATACCGATTAGACATCTACGGAACTCCCACGACAACGCCATGTTTGCTCCGAGGAGTAAACACGTCATCGAATAGTCCGCTTCACGTGTAGCTCTCTTATGTACTCCTGGTTTCCTCCTGCGCGGCTATAAAAGGGAGGCGGCCAGACCGTTTCTAGGGACGGCGGATAGAGTCACGAACACTCGCACAAACAACACGCCGCGATTACGTAATTCATATCACCTCCCTCACGAGACTTGGGACGAACTCCTCTCTCGCCTAGCTTGTAACCCCTACTACGAGCACCCCGTGCAAAGGAATACAAGAACATCTTCTCGGATCGGGCGTAGGGCATCCATTGCCCGAACCAAGATAAACCTTGTGTCTCTTTGCATCACCATCCGGAATTAGGAGCACGCGAAGACAAATTCACTAGTCGGTTAAGGACCCCCGGTTCCGAAACACCGGCAGGTTAGCGTGCTGTAGGGGGCCTCTGCGTGTCGGCTTAGTCATCCCACCAGATTACGGATGGCGAGATCCCGTCGCGATCGTTGCGTCTCGGGGCGATCGTGCAGTTCGAGCCTAGAATTCATGTCTCTAGGGCACGAGTACGACATGGTACTCCTCTCACCCAGAGCGCCATCAACCGACGACGACGTCATGCACCGGCAAATTTCAGCGAGACGCGCCCGGCCCGCCGCTCCGTCAAGCTTACCAGCGCCGCGCGAGCGAAGTCCACCTAACACCGCGCAAGCAAATCTGAACGCCAATGTCATGCTCCACGGAATCCCATACCCATGGCCGCACGAGTCCTGCAAGACGGGGACTGTCCGGCTTAAGCCTCGGCAGGAAAAGGGCGGTGGCGCATGCGATGCCCCATCATCAAGCTTTGTCCCGCCTCCTCCCGAGGAGCCAGCTCTGGCGGAGCCGAGCCTGGCGACGGTGCCATCCCCGTACCCTTTCGGGCTGACCAATGTCGCCGCCTCCTACGCCACCGCCCTCGTCTCCATTCATCAACGTCACGCCCATAACCCCATAGTCACAACTCCAATCCACCCCCACTCTGACTCCTCGGAGGAGGACAAGGCGTGGGTTGGAGAAGACTTCTCCAAGATTCACGACGACCACGAGGCGTCGCGCGCCGCTTCATGATCGCGGCGACTCTCGCCCGGCTACTCCGATTCCGACGGCGAGGGCGCTTGCGGCCCGACTCGTGAGTGTTTCCATATCGGACTCGGAATGCCAAGCACGAACGCGATGGAGGAAGGGCGCCAATGCCACACCACCACGCACGGGATCCCGCCAACAAGCAGTGTGTCCCCACCCCGAGCAACTTCGGCGCATAGACCTAGAGCGGCTCCGTGAGCTTCAAACCAAGGTTGAGCAAGATCGACTCCTCCTGCAGCGAGCTCAAGAGCCACCCTCGAGCAAAGCGGCGAGCGAAGCGCGCGCGATGGCGAACGGCGGCCATTGGGGGCTCACGGCGTCAACCGCCGCGTGCGATGATGAGGGGGCGAGCAACCCCCGTCTTCAATCGCGCTAGCGAGCGTCGCCGCTGGCGGCGATCATCGTCCGAAGCGATGCCCGAGCCCTCTACCACGGAGGGGCGATGGGTCCACGGCGAACTCCGGGGCCTTCTCGAGACTGCCGCGGTGCAGCAGGCTGAAAGCTCCGTGTCTTGACGACACGGGGACGCCTCGAAACAGCCCTCGGTGCACGACCGCCTCAGGGCCCCCTCGATGTACGACCGCCTTAGGGCCCCCTCGGTGCACGACCGCCTCGACGACCAACGCGAGGAGCAAAACAGCCACCACATGGGCAGCAGACGACGGTGCCACAACCACGATGGGGTCGCCCGGGGCTACCAATTGCACCGAGGCGGTCGCTATGACATTGGGGAGGACCGCAGTCCTTCTCTCGGGCCGCCTGGCCCTAGAGTTTTCAGTAAGGCCGTCCGCAGCGCCCGCTTCCCGGCCCGGTTTCGTCAGCCAGCGAATCTCTCAAAGTACAGCGGCGAGACCAACCCCGAGCTATGGTTGGCCGATTACCGTCTGGCTTGTCAGCTAGGCGGTGCGGATGATGACCTGCTCATCATCCGCAACCTCCCCCTATTTCTGTCAGACTCAGCACGAGCCTGGCTCGAACACCTTCCCCCTATGCAAATCCACGACTGGCGCAACTTGGTAAAGGTCTTCGTCGGGAATTTCCAGGGCACCTACGCGCGCCTCGGGAACTCCTAGAACCTCAAGAGTTGCCGCCAGGGGCTGGACGAGTCTCTCTGAGACTTCATCCGATGTTTCTCCAAGCAATGCATCGAGTTGCCCAGCGTCGGCGACTCAGAAATCGTCCAGGCATTCCTCTCCGGCACCACCTATCGAGACCTGGTCCGAGAGTTAGGCCGGAGCATACCGACCATGGTGTCCGCACTCCTCGACATCGCCACCAGCTTCGCCTCTGGCGAAGAGGCCGTCGGGGCCATCTTCCCCAACAACGACTCCAAGGGGAAGAGGCGGGATGAGACCCCCGGGGCCTCGACGTCTCGCCCCCCAAGAAAAAGAAGAAGGGACGCCGGGGGAAACAGGAGGTTCTCGAGGCCGGGCTCGTCGTGGCCGTGGACCACAAGAATCCCCAAGGCCCAGGGCTCTTCGACAACATGCTTAAAAGACCCTACCCATACCATCAGGGCCCGATAAAGCACACCCTCAAGGAGTGCACCATGCTCCGGTGATACTACGCCAAGCTCGGGCTCCCCAACGACGATGCCAAGAAGAGGGGCCAGGACGACGGAGACAACGATAAGGACGACGGGATCCCCGAGGTACACAAGGCCTTCATGATCTTCGGTGGGCCCTCGACGTGCCTCACGGCGCGACAGCGAAAAAGGGAATGCCAAGAGGTCTTCTCGGTTAAGGTGGCCACTCCCCAGTACCTCGACTGGTCTCGGGAGGCGATCACCTTCGATCGGGATGACCACCCCGATCATGTCCCAAACCCCAGCCAGTACCCCCTCGTCGTTGACCCGATCATCGGGAACACCCGACTCACCAAGGTGTTGAGGACGGAGGCAGCGGCCTCAACATCCTGTACGCCAACACGCTGGGGCTCCTAGGGCTCGACCGGTCACAACTCCGGGCGACGCGCGCCTTCCATGGCATCATGCCGGGGATGCGCGTGACCCCCAGGCGCATAGACTTACCCGTCTGCTTGGCACCCCTCCAACTACCGCAGGAGACCCTCACCTTCGGTGGTGGGGTTCAAGGGACTTATCACGCCATCCTAGGGACGGCCGTGCTACGCCAAGTTCATGGCGGTCCCGAACTACACCTACCTCAAGCTCAAGATGCCGGGCCCCAAGCGGTGTCATCACTATTTACTCCACGTCACGAGCATGCATCTGATCGCGACGCCGAAAGTGCATCGAGTCTGCCCGAGGCTATAGTGGAGTCCGAGGCCCTCATTGCCAACCTCGACTAGCTCGGCAGCGAGTTGCACGATTGAAGCGTCGTCTTTGGGATGTTCGAGCCATGAGGCCGTCAAAACTCGTCCCGGTCGACCCCACATGCTCAAACGACCGAGTCTTTGGGTCGGCGCGACCCTCGACAAAGAAATAGGGGCCATGCTCGTCGACTTTCTTCGTGCGAACGCTGACATATTCATGTGGAGTCCCTCGGACATGCCGGGCATACCGAGGGAGGTCGCCGAGCACGCCCTCAACATCCAGGCCGGCTCTAGACCAGTGAAGCAACGCCTGCGCCGATTCGACGAAGAGAAGCACAGGGCCATCGGCGAGGAGGTACAGAAGCTTTTGGCGGCCAGATTCGTCAAGGAAGTGTCCCATCCGGAGTGGTTAGCTAATCCTGTATTAGTTAAGAAGAAAAATGGAAAATGGAGAATGTGTGTGGACTACACCGGTCTGAACAAAGCATGCCCAAAAGTCCCGTTTCCATTACCTCGAATCGATCAAATCGTTGACTCCACTGCGGGATGCGAGACCCTGTCCTTCCTTGATGCATGCTCGTGATGCATGCCCCCTTTGCCACCGAGACCTCGCCGCCCGAGCCCGAGTCCATGGCAATTGACTCAGAGCCTCCCGAGGTCGACCGAGGAACGGACTGGCGAGTCCCTTTTCTTGATCACCTCGTGCGAGGAGAGCTTCCCGCGGACAGGACCGAGGCCCAACGGCTTGCGCGATGAGCCAAGACTTACGTCCTCTGTAACGGCGAGTTGTATAGGCGTAGCCCGTCTGGTATTCTCCAACGGTGCATCACCACCGAGGCTGGCCAATCACTACTCCGAGACTTGCACATGGGAGTCTGCGGGCACCACGCGGCGCCTCGGGCGCTAGTGGGAAACGCCTTTCGTCAAGGATTCTACTGGCCAACAGCGATGGCTGATGCCACGGGGCTAGTACGCTCCTGTGAAGGATGCCAGTACTACGCTCGACAGACGCACCTCCCGACCCAAGCCCTCCAAACCATCCCTATCACATGGCCATTCGCCGTGTGAAATTTGACATGGTTGAGCCTCTATAGAAAAGGCACCGGGGCTATACCCATCTACCGTAGCCATCGACAAATTCTCCAAATGGATCGAGGCTCGTCCAATCACCCAAATCAAATCCGAACAAGCGGTCTTTGTTCTTTGGATATCATCCACGTGTTCGAAATCCCAAATACCATCATCACCGACAACGGGACGCAATTCACCGCCACAAGTTCCTCGACGTTCTGCGACAACCACCACATCCGTGTGGTGGTCCGGCGGTCGGCGTGGGACACCCTAGGACAAATGGCCAAGTAGAACGTGCCAACGGCATGATCCTACAAGGCCTCAAGCCAAGAATCTACAACCGGTTGAAAAAGTTTGGCAAGAAATGGCTTGCCGAACTCCCCTCGGTCATTTGGAGCCTGAGGAATACACCGAGCCGAGCCACGGGATTCACACCGTTCTTCCTAGTCTATGGGGCCGAGGCCATCCTCCCCACCGACTTGGAGTATGGCTCCCCGAGACTACAGGCCTACAACGAGCAAAGCAACCGCACTGCCCGCGAGGACGCCCTCGACCAACTTGAGGAAGCCTGAGACGTTGCCCTGCTACACTCGGCCAAATTCCAGCAAGCCCTACGACGCTACCAAGCCCGGCACATTCGGAGCCGAGACCTGAAGGTGGGCAACCTAGTGCTGAGGCAGAGCAGTAAGGGCCGCCACAAGCTGACCCCGCCATGGGAAGGGCCGTACATCGTCGCCCAAGTACTGAAGCTCGGAACCTACAAGCTGGATAACGAGAAGGGTGAAATCTTCACCAACGCTTGGAACATAGAACAACTACGTCGTTTCTACCCTTAAGTTTCTAAACGTTGTTTACATTGTTTCTCGGAATACAATAAAGAAGCGTTCTTTAGTTGTTACAATCTTTCGAGGCCCCCCCTTAATAGACAACTCGATTGTATGGAACCTAAGGACCAAAAGTTCGTCTCAAAGGCAAAAGACCGGCTGAGCCGTGAGAACGACCTACGCCTCTGGGCTACGGCAGCTCCCTCGCCACCTTTTCGCCCAAGAGACAGCTTAGGCTCCGAGGAAGTTCTTTGCAAAGAGCTTGTCTATCGATAGGGGCTCGACGTCACAATAACGCTACGAGAGAGACTCGGCTCTACCTCTGCAGAGCCGAGCCTCCCTCGGGGGCTAAAAAGGGGGGAACCCCCTAAGTCTCAGACATCGTTTCTTAACCGTCTTTTGAAAAATTCCACGCCAAACTCTCTCGCGCTCCGGCAGGACCGTCGCAAGAAACCTAAGGACCAAAAGCGTGTCCTAAGGCCAAAGGGCCGGTCGAGCCGTGAGAACAGCCTACACCCTCGGGCTACGGCAACTCCCTCGCCACCCTTCGCCAAGGGATGGCTTAGGCTCCGAGGAAGTTCTCTACGGGTATCCAAGAACGAGACAGGGGGCACAGGCTCGGAAATGGAATAAGAAAGCGGTTAAAAAACACATATACGCAAGTACTTTAAAAAGGCCTCGATAGCCACAAAAACGTCACGATGTGACAATTAAACTAATCCGTTTACATGGCCCCCGTTGGCCCAGGTCAAAGCTCAAGGATCGGCGGCTGGCGCGGGAGGGACCACCTCTTCTTCAAACAGGCTGGCCAGCGCTGTGCCAGGCGCCTCCATCAGCTTTGTGACCTCTGCGTCGACCTCCTCGTCATCTTCCGGCAAGACGTAGCCGTCACTGACAACCTCGAGGTTGACGGCGTAGTGCGAGGAGACGATGGCCAGGGCGCGCTTGACACCCGTGTGTAACGCCTCTCGGAGCATCTCGTGGACGCGGCCGCTCAACGCAATCAGGCGGTTCCCAAGGGAGCTGGCTGATTGGACCCCCTCGACCTCTAGAGCCTCACAGGCGGTAAGGGTGGCGCTGCGCAGAGCCTCGTGCTCCTAGACCTCAACGTCTAGCGCCGCTTGCGCTACGACGGAGGCCTCAGCCGCCTGGGAGGCCTCTTTCTCTAGACCTACACCACGACAAAGAGTCAGGGGTCGAACGCAAACCAGAGCAAACGAAACAAGGAGCGCGGTTCAGCGGAACTTACCCTCGGCTTTGTTCTTCCAGGCTAAAGCCTCGACTCGAGAGGTCTCGGCCGCCTTGGTAGCCTCTACCAAAGCGACTTTCGTCAGCTGATGTTCACTCTGCTCTGCGCCCAGCTGCCCGGCGGTGGCCTCGGTAGAGGCCGTTGCTTCTTGGGCCTGGGACTTGAGGGAATCCCGCTCCTCCTCCAGCTCCTTGATCTTCGCCACCAAAGGGGCAGATGCTCCTTAGCCATGGCCACCTCGGCCTTGAGTCAACACACAAGGCAGAGGTCCTCCACTTCAAAGACTCCGACCGACAAGAGCTCCCAGGCATTGGCAAGCAGCCCTTTTGCACGGGAGTCTGCTCCCAGACGCCCTCTCTCCTTCAGAGGAACAACGATTTTCCAAGGGACCGGGTCTCGAGCTCCTGAAACAGGCAAAGGCGTACATCAAACACCGCAAGGGGGCTCAGAGGAAAAAACAAGGCGACACGACAAAGGGAAATGCGTACCTGGGTAACACCGGGAAGGTCCCTTTGCATAACAGTACATCGCCGTCGCGCATCGATCGCACCGCCCCATTCACGATATTGCTCGAGGGTGTCCCAGCGCCCCCCCTCGGCGACGTCCTCAAGGGCAAACACAGGCTCCCCTCGTGGTCGGCCCGGTTTCCCCCCATACAACACGCTGGCTATCCCACCCGCGGGGCTCGAGTCGACCCGGACAAGGACCGAACTCCCTCGGCAGAGTCGGGACCGGCCGCTCCACTGCAGTCGGGCATGGCCTCGGCGTCCACCGCCTCCTTCCCCGGAAGAATCCTCGAGACGAGATTATGCGAACCAGGCGGTGCGGCTTGCCCGCCTCTATCCCGACCGCCTCGGACTCAATGGAACCGGGGGCTCTGGCCTCTGCCATCTCTACCTTGGTGGCCCCGGCGTCCACCGCCCTGGCCTCGGAAGCCTCGGGGGCTCTGGCCCCAAGACCCACGACCTCGCGGGGCGTGGACTCGTCCTCCCCCACTCGTTCCGTGGCCACCTCGGCGCCCTTTCCTTCAATAGCCGGCTCCTCCGGGCCGACCCCGCCCGACGCCGCGCCATGCTGCACGGCAGCCAGCGCCTCCGCCGCCCGATGAGCGGTGGAGCTGGTGCTCACCTTGAGCGCCTTACGGGGCGCCAAGGCAGGTTCCTCCACCCGGCGCTTCTGGCTGGAAATGAAGATGCTCCTAAAGGTCAGCATACGACCAGGGGGCAAGCAGGAAATACTACAAACTCCGCCAAAAAATACACTTACTGCGAACGAGGACACAACCGCTTCTGGACAGCGTCCCTCCTCTGCAACGACGGCGGTGGCAGCGGTGGCACGGCTTCTGTATCTACCGGTACTGGTTGGTCTCCGCCGGACCTCGGCACCCCCTCGACCGTCCGCGGAGACGGTTGAGCCGTCCCCGGCGTCGCTTGCTCCACCTCCTCCGCCGAGCCCACCGGGCTAACAGCACGCGTCTCGGGCGTGTCGCCCTTGACAACGAGACGGACGTCTACCAGAGACACCCCGGTCGCCACCTCCCTAACATTGGGGAGGTGGTCCAGGGTACCCTTCCCTTCCTCGACCGCACCAATGTCGCCCGAGGAACCCGACACCGATAATGAGGGAGACGACTCCAACGGGAGACCGTCGAGCCTCTTGCCGGCGTGGCGTCGTCCCAAATTTTTCGGCGCTCAGGATCCTCTTCGTGCGCCTTTGCCACCTTGGCGTCTTTCTTCTTCTTACGCTCCTCGGCGTCGCGCCCTATTCATGGCTTTCGCTTCTTTGGGCGTCCCTAGGAACGGGCGGCGAGCTTCGCTTCGCCCCTTATCCCCTGAAACGGACGAAATAAGGCAACGGCGAAAAAAGCAATGAGCAAGAAGGCCGCGAAGGCCTCGGCAACACCCAACTTACCAGTGGAAATGTACCCCGCGATGGGCGCGCCGAGAACGCATCATCAAGCCGTCAATCTTGATTTCCATCCACCGCCTCCCTTACCCGGCGTGAGATCTCCTCATCGATGAAGGGCGGCGGACATCTTGATGCCTTTGATCGGATCGCCGGGGTCATCTCGAGCAGCGCCGCCGCCGAGCCATCACGCAACACCCTCTTGGCGCACTGAAGGTGCAACCGCCGCCCTCAACGCCTTCCGAGCCCCTTTCGCTCGCCGACTTGGTGGTAAAACCGCTTTCGAAACAAATGGAGCCACGGCTCCCGGTGGGGAGCGATCCCAGTACCCTCGCAAACGGCGGCGAAGATGGCCGCTGTCTGCGATGGAGTTGGGGCTGAAGTTGTGGAGCTCCACGCCGTAGTAGTGCGGAGCGCCCGCATGAATCGGTCCGCCGGCAAGCCGAGGCCTCGCTTCGTGGAAGACGACGAAGCTCACCACGTAGCCATCACGTGGCCTCGGTTCCGACTCATTCCCGAGCAATCCACTCCGGCTCGTCGGACCGGTGATCGGGCGGAGGAGACCGGCGTCCACCAACCGATCGCAGCTTCTCCATGGTGACGTCGACCGCTCCTGTGGATCCGCCGGAGATGATGACACCGCCGCCATTGCGCGGTGGAGGACGCCGCTGCTAGGGCGGTAAATCTCTCTCTCTCTCTCAATCGATCTCTCTCGCCTTTCTTCTCCGGCGCTTTATGCTCTCAAAGAACGGCTTGGAGGCGGCGAAAGCAAATCACGAGCAAGGTAAGGAGGGAGGGGCGAGGCTCTTTTCGTATTTATGTAGGGGTAAGATGAAACCATTTGGGCGACGAAATCGGGAAGTTTCCCTCGGATCCGGCGCATATAATCCAGATCCGATATCTCCGCCCACGTGCCCACCTTCTCCACATTTAATCGCTGCAGACGGTTATGTCCCATCCATCGACACCACGTCGCGCAAGAATGGCGACTCCCCGAGAAGACCGCCTCAAAAGACGCGCCGCCGTTGTCGGCCGATGGAAGGAAAATACCCCCACCGATTCCTTCCGAGCTAAGGAACCGGCCGCCGAGCCCGCTTCTGTCCGAGAGGTTCAAGGTCTGGCCGTTTATGGTCTCGACAACCGCCTCGGGATTTACGCAGAGTCGGGGACAACTATGGGCGAGCCCCATTACATGGCGAGGCCTAGGCAAGCGATTGCTTGGGATGCCCTAAGTCGTGTCCGAGACCAGCAGGAGTTCTCTAAAGGGATCCCACCGTAGGGAGGCACCGAGCCCCTAGGGCCAATCGAACGCCCCTAGCACCCGCTAGAGAAGCCTTCGGTACTTTTTTGAGCGCGTCTCGGACCACTAGCCGACCCCTATCGAATGGGGCACGGGCCTCCACTCGGACTTACCCGATAAAAGCTCACCGGAAATGTCACCGCTCGCCACCGAGGGTAGCTGGCATGTTCCACCCCTCCTTCCAAGCGAAAAGGATGTGCGAGGGTCGTACAAAAGCCGGGGAACTCCACGATCGCCTCTCGCCTCCACCACGGAGGCTCGGGGCTCTTCCCGCAACCTTGCCGAGACCCAGCGACCTAGGCTCACACGCCAAAGGGCTCGGCAAACAACCCCTCCTTCCGAGCGAAAAGGATGCACGAGGGTCGTACAAAAGCCGGGGAACTCCCCGATCGCCCTCTCGCTACGCAAGAGGCTCGGGGCTCTTCCTGCAACCTTGCCGAGACCCAGCGAACTAGGCTCGCACATGAAGGGCTCGGCAAACAACCCCTCCTTCCAAGTGAAAAGGATGCGCGAGGGTAGTATAAAAAGGTAGGGGAACTCCTGATCGCCCTCTCGCTATGTGCGGAGGCTCGGGGGCTCTTCCTGCAACCTTGCCGAGACCCAGCGACCTAGGCTCGCACGCGAAGGGCTCGGCAAATAACCCCTCCTTCTGAGCGAAAAGGATGCGCAAGGGTCGTACAAAAAGCCAGGGGAACTGATCGCCCTCTCGCTACTTGCGGAGGCTCGGGGGCTCTTCCTGCAACCTCTCACACCCCGAGGGTCAGAAAAACACGACGAAAAAGGGTGCCAAGCCCATTACGATCCAAGGGTACGAAGGCTGGGCCATCCAGGGCCTCGATAGCTGCCCCAGGACAACAGAGTCAGGGACAACTATGGGCGAGCCCATACACGGCCAAAGCCCAGGCAAGCGATTGCTTGGGATGCCCTAAGTCATGTCCGAGACCAGCAGGAGTTCTCTAAAGGGGATCCCACCGTAGGGAGGCACCGAGCCCCTAGGGCCAATCGAACGGCCCTGGCACCCGCTAGAGAAGCCTTCTGGTACTTTTTTGGAGCGCGTCTCTGGACCACTAGCCGACCCCTATCGAATGGGGCACGGGCCTCCACTCGGACTTACCCGATAAAAGCTCACCGGAAATGTCACCGCTCGCGCCCACCGAGGGTAGCCTGGCATGTTCCACCCCTCCTTCCGAACAAAAAGGATGCGCGAGGGTCGTACAAAAAGCCAAGGGAACTCCTGATCGCCCTCTCGCTACGTGCGAAGGCACGGGGGCTCTTCCTGCAACCTTGCCGAGACCCAGCGGCCTAGGCTCGCACACGAAGGGCTCGGCAAACAAACCCTCATTCCAAACGAAAAGGATGCGCGAGGGTCGTACAAAAAGCCAGGGGAACTCCTGATCGCCCTCTCGCTACGTGCGGAGGCTCGGGGGCTCTTCCTGCAACATTGCCGAGACCCAGCGGCCTAGGCTCGCACACGAAGGGCTCGGCAAACAACCCCTCCTTCCGAACGAAAAGGATGCGCGAGGGTCATACAAGAAGCCAGGAGAACTCCTGACCGCCCTCTCGCTCCGTGCGGAGGCTCGGAGGCTCTTCCTGCAAACCTTGCCGAGACCCAGCGACCTAGGATCACACGCGAGGGCTCGGCAGACTCGAGGGCTCCTCCTGTACCCAAACGAAAACAAGCAACCCGAGCTCGCTCTCATGGGTCTAGCGAGTGCGATAGAGCGCCTTACTCAAACGAGGAAAAAGCCCCTAAAGGAGTAAACTCACTCCTCTAAGGCCTCGGGGGCTACACCCGGCGGGTGCGCTCGTGTGCACCCACCAGAATCGCGACAAGAGCCACTGAGAAACAAAAGTCTCGAAAAAACCTCGGGGAGAGTATCCCACACTCCCGCCCGAGGCTCGGGGGCTACTGTCGGATACCAGAAAATGGGGTACCCCAAGCAAAGATCGAAAAACTGCTCAGACCCTAAGAACAGAACCAACGGAATAAACAAACGAGGTCTCGGCCGAAATCTCCGATTCGCCCGAGACCCCGTCGCCGAGCCCCAGCAGAAGCGAACGATTCTCCGACTCGCCCGAGACCGCCTCGCCGAGGCCCCCTCATCGAGGCCCCCTCGCCTAGGGCCTCGGAAGAAGTGCCGATTCTCCGATTCGCGCGAGGCCGGCTCGGCACCAGCCCCGTGACCGCCTCTTCGACCAAACTGCTCTGACCGAACGTCGCATCCAAGCGCCCAACCACTCCGACAGACGCACGATGGCACAGTACAGCGAAGTGACCGACTACACGCCAGTCGCGTCAACCTCCTGCCATCTACGACGGCAGCAGCGGGGTTACCGACCACCAGGTCGCTGCCTCCCCGCACTCAAGGACATCGCAACATGGAGAGTCGAACGGGTTCCTCAGCCTCGGAATCGGCCGACCGACCGCTCCGGCTCGCCCGAGCCCCTCGATAGGGCCTCGGATTCACCGATCTTACTCCGCCTCGCCCGTTCGCCTCGCTTGAGACCCCCTCGGAAGGGCCTCGGACGAATTGGCAAGGCCTCCGCCTCGCTGGCTGGCTGGTCGGGCTCGTCCAACAACCTCGTCGCCTCCGCCTCAAAAGTCTCTTCCGCGGCGGTGTCACATCCGACATCGCGCCGGCCGCACCCGCTTCGTAAGCCACGATCGGCGGTGTCTTGCAACAGAGCAACGGGACAACGGTCGATCACCTTTTTACCATCCCTTATCGACAATACAGTACCAGATCCTCAGAGGGCGCACGTCTCGCACTATTCCGCTGACGGCCACCGAGACCCGCGATTCGCACTGGTCACTTCTCGGGCCTCGGCACGCGGCAGGCCTCGGCACGACCGCTACGATGGCCAGCCGCCTCTGCAATCCACCAAGTCAACAAATGCATAGCATGTTACTTGCAGTGGAGACCATACCGATTAGACATCTACGGGAACTCCCACGATAACGCCATGCTGCTCCAGGAGTAAACACATCATCGAATAGTCCGTTCCACGTGTAGCTCTCTTATGTACTCCTGGTTTCCTCCCTGTGACTATAAAAGAAGGCGGCCAGGACCGTTTTTAGGGACGGCGGATAGAGTCACGAACACTCGTACGAACAACACGCCGTATTCTGTAATTCATATCACCTCCCCTCACAGAGACTTGGGACGAACTCCCTCTCTCGCCTAGCTTGTAATCCTCTACTACGAGCACCCCGGTGCAAGGAATACAAGAACATCTTCTCAGACTGGACGTAGGGCATCCATTGTCCGAACCAGTATAAACCTTGTGTCTCTTTACATCACCATCTAGAATTGGGAGCACGCAACACAAATTCACTAGTCGGTTAAGGACCTCCATTCCGAAACACCGACAATATGCTAAGCAAAATAATGCCATCGTGTTCAATCTGATGCAGGTGCAGTTCTTTAATTCCAATGGTGGAAGGGGTTGGTTACAATTTACAAAAGCACTGAGCGTTTTAGAGCCTCAGCATATATGCACATTCCGATGCACAATCGCAGCATATACTATCTTTTTACCTCTGCAAGATGATAAACACCCTGTTTGTTTAGATTTGTTTGGTTTATAAACCATACTTTTTTAGTCAACGAATAATATTTTTCTCTCACGTCAAATCAGTCGACAGTACTTTTAGTCATAGCTTATCATCTAAACAAGTTCAAACGAACAGGACGAAGGAAGATGATGATGTTGGACACGCGTTTGTGAATATTTCGGAAAGTGTTAAAAACAACATGACTGATGCTACAGCGGATAAGAAGTTGATGACTAGTACTCCGACGCAGCGAGTCGTTGCAAAGTGCTAGCCGTATGATTCAGAATCTGATCTGACTAGAGAATTGGAAAACCCGGTAGAAAACCGACTTTTGCTGATGAACAACACAGTGGTGGGAGGGTACTATCTAGAGCTGACCTTCACCAGTTGGTAAAAAGATTTGGGGCCAGTTTAGTTCCACTTTATTTTGTAAAATTTTTCAAGATTCTCCGTTACATCGAATCTTTGACACATGCATGAAGCATTAAATATAAATAAAAAATAAAATTAATTACACAGTTTAGACGAAATTCACGAGACGAATTTTTTAAGCTTAATTAGACTATGATTGACACTAATTCTCAAATAACAACAACAAAAAATACTGCGGTGCTCATTTTGCAAAAAATTTTGCATCAAAATTGGGCCTTGGTTCATTGAAGTCGAAGAAGGTACGTATTGTGTATTCAGTCATTCAGACTTGAATGGACATAGCAAATCACCTGCACGCGCATTGGTTTCCTCGGCCTTGAAGTTTGCTCCCCACATGGGAAAACTTTGGAAGTTCAATACTCAATGTCATAATTTCTTCTTATCTTGTTTTTTTTTAATGAATCTTCTTATCTTGATTAATACCAGCTGTGAAGCTGATTACTTCTGCTATAAGGCAGAATCAACCTAAGATTTTGCTGAAATTCTTGACCAACGCTTACCTAATGGCTAAGTCAATGCGTGATTATTGCTTCTCACAAGCAACCTGGCACCTGGCGGTTACGAATCCTTGAGCAAACGTCGCGTCTCGGTCATCTTCTAGAACAGTACATGGCTACTTGGATACGACTGGCAACATAGATGAATTGTCCGTAGTGGCTCATAGTCACATTCTTCATTGTTCCATGTCCACGAGATCAAATTTGTCACTAGGCAAGCAGCATGACCACTCGGTCCACTGCATGAATAGTGCGTGCGCGGCAAAGGTTGAAGGCATCCGATTCTTCGTCCCCGCGCGAGCACATCCTATCCACGAATTCTGATGCCGGCCTTCTCGTTTCAAGCAACGAATCTTAACCATCTGTCAAAAGGCCAAGCGGTGTCCAAGGATCAGCACCTTTGATTCTCCTCTCTGCCTAACAATGCACACGAATTCCACGCCCCGCCCCCATCCCATGTCATCCGGCCCCGTCCATGACCGGCGTCGCTCTCGCACCAAACGTGCGGCAACCGAACTGCAAATCTCCTGATCCTTCCGGTTCCGGCTTAACCTCGCAGACCGGCCGGGAGACAGTATATATAGCGGCGTTGTTATCAACTATAGCCCACGGTTGTCTCGTGGATACTGGATAGCTATCATCACCGGACCAGTAGTGTGTAACAATGGCGTTCATGCGGTACTACCGTGCGCCGGAGGAGGGGAGACGACGGTGGAGGAGTTCAGGGCGTGGCTGAGCCAGTTCGACGCGGACGGCGACGGCCGGATCAGCTGGGAGGAGCTGGAGCGGGCGCTGCGCAGCCTCAACCTGTGGTTCGTGTGGTGGAAAGCGCGGGAGGCGGTGCGCGCGGCCGACGCCAACCGCAACGGCGCGGTGGACGGCGACGAGATGGGCAGGCTCTACGCGTTCGCGCACAAGCACCTCCATCTCAAGATGAGCCAGCTGGACCTGGACCTGGAGTAGTGCTAGCCTGCTAGGGCGTCGGCGAGATCGCTGGGTTTAGATGTAAATTAGAGTGAAGTGTATGTAAACATCGCTTTGTGTGGTCGTGCGCTTGGAAGTTTGGTATGTAGACATTTAGTCATTCTCGACGAGTTCGTCACAGTGGCGGATCTACAGGTATGCCGTATATGCGACGGCATACCCTGCGATTGAGCCATGCGTGACATGCGTATTGCACCTCGCGTTTGGAATGGGCCGTCGCTTCGCATGAGTAGATTCACCTGCCTGCCTTTTACGGTCGCCCACGACTCGATAGAAGGGACACATCGCATGCAGGATCAGCCTACAAACAAATACTCCCTGTTGGAAGGACTCGTGGAGTAAAGACTACAGTTGCGGCGGTGTTATATTTATATATATTGTAGCGAGATTGATCAACATCAATATCACGTGAGTGTGAGTTATATTCGTATTGTACTTCATGCAATTTTTCAACTTTGTACTCCTATATAAACGGCGTAGTTTCGCATGACACGGTCTCCTAAATTATGTTGTAACCATTTATTTATTTTATATTATATTATTGATATTTATGAACCTATGATAATTGAATAGTACATTTAATTACAAATCTAACAGTATCAGAATTTTCTAATTTGCATTATAATAATTCAAATTTGTTAGTCAAATATTGGTCAAATATATTAAAGTTCGATTCTTGATATACGTGTGCGCCTTATAAAAAATAGAGGAACTAATCTATATATTGAAGACTGATCATATTTTTGCTTGCTTATATGCCGAATTGAGTAGCAACTTTTTATAATTGTTTACCGAGTTGGTAAATAGATTTTATCGAAATACATGTGAAATTTTGGTATGGCATATCCTTTAAGAAAATCCTAGATCCGCCACTGGTTCGTCAGTTCATTCTGCAGATGCAGCAACTTTCATGCTCGTGGATTTGGATGTTCAATAAGCTCGAGAAGTAGAGATGGTGCTATCAATTAGTTTGTACATATAAGTAGTATATATACTCCACTATGTATTAACTGCGTTTTTTTTCGTTTTATACTGCAACGCTTTTATGTGTAAAGTCTCGACATAATCGAGCCTCACGCACATGTGGATATGTACAGGCAACTTTCATGTAAAGGGTAATCTACTTCAACTAAAAAATTTCACCACAAAATCTCAGCTGTTAACTATCGCAAGGCTTAAAACCTAGGCCACGTTTAGTTCCTTGGAAAGTTGGCGCCGACTGAATTCTGAATACACTGTAGTGCACTGTAGCGTTTTGTTTTTATTTAGTAATAATTGTCCAGTCGTTGACTAATTAGACTTAAAACGTTCGTCTCGTAAAGTACAACCAAACTGTGCAATTAATTTTTGATTTCGTCAACATTTAGTACTCTATGCATGTATCGCAAATTTGAATGTGACAGGGAATCTTCTTTTTGTATAGTGTCAAAGTTTGGAATTGGTGGGAACTAAACGAGCCCCTAAGGGTTTGTCTGGAATCCTCCTCTAAAGTTTAGAGCTCTAAAAACTTTAAAGCATTTTTGCTCATTTTTTTTTTGTCCAAAGCTCTAATATGAAATGGACTAAAGTTTAGGTCTAACTTTATACCACATGTTTGGAGCTTTAGTTTTACAGTTTAGAGGAGAGAATCAAAACATACCCTAAATAAGGGCCTGTTTGATCCATTAGCACTAAAATTAGTACTAATGGATCCAAACAGACGTATTAATAAACCTGCAAATTATTAGCAGGAGAGCTGCTAACTATTAGTTTTATTAGCAGTTTTAGAGTTGCTAATAGGTGCTGATAGCTCATATGCATCTTCAACTCACTATCTAACCACCTATTAGCAGGTGGATCCAAACAGCTCCCACCAAAAATTAGGTAGCTAAAAATTAGCAACTATTAGCTATTAGCTAGCTAATTTTTAGTGCTAATGGATCTAAACATGTTGTTAGACCACCATGTTAGATAAAAAAATCACTACCGAAGAGGTGAGAACCAAATCCTTTTTTCAAGAAAGAAAATCTTTAACCAATAATAATTGAATAATCTGCTGTTCACAGCTTTGTAAGTTTTGTCTTTAGAATTTTTGGGTGCTCGCAACAATTGTAGTTTCTTTCATGTGCAAGTTGGATGTAATAAGTCCTTACCTAATATCTGCTAGTTACATAGAAAAAAAGCTAGATCATGGTTATCCTTGGCAATCCTTAGAGCATCTCCATCTTATTGAGATTAGGTGATAATATTTTTCTACAAGAGTTTGATGGCAAAAATCAAATTATAGCATACCCCCTTTCATATTTCTTCTCAAATATGAGAGAACCACCCCTGAATCCCTCGAAGAAAGAGGAAGAACAAGTTTTTTTTTTCAATTCACTTCCTTTCTTCCCCTCACTAAACAGGAGGGTCATCGTCTGCCGGCGCAGCCATCCCATGCCAATGCTATGCCCTGAGTCGAGGATGCCACCACTGCCATGCCGTGCCTTGCCGCCCACCCAGCGGGTAGCCATTGGCGTGTCGCGTGCCCGCCATTGTGGTTGTCGTGCCGTGCCTCCGCCTGCTGCAGCATTGTTGAGACAGGGAAATGGAAGAGAAGAGAAAGCAAAAAAATATTTATTTATCACTAACATGTGAGGCCCACATATAAAAAGGATGAGATTTTCTCAATATGCTAGATCATATTATAATTTAGTTTTAGTTTTCTCAGCCCCTACCTATACTTTGCCCCAAAAAGGCCTCCTACCTATCTAAATTTTAAGATGCTAAAGGAAAGGATCCGGTGATTCGGTGAAGATGCTCTTAGGAGGGCCTAACCATTTTCGATTGCAACAGGTGGCCCAATTAACCAAGTCGTCCGTTGTTACGCGCTATCCAGATACAGATGGGCTAAATACGTCGGGACCCTAGCCACCTAGCTTGGCCCATTTACCTTTTTTTTTTTTCATTTCCCGCATCTTCCCCTGCACGCTTCCGTTCGTACCGCCAAAAATTTTGCAGCGCCTTCCCCAAAATTCATTCAACTCCAATCGAATCCGCCTCTCCACTCGCTAATCCCCAAAGCCGAAACAGCAATCGAAGCATCTAGAGCCAGCTCCATTCATCCCCATTCCGCTTATTCACCATCCGCGGCAGCGATGCCCTCGAGGAGCCAGTACAACCGCCGCGGCAGCGATGGGGACGAGGACGAGCTCGTTGCAGTCTCATCCGACTCGGAGGAGTCAGAGTCGGAGGCGAACCGCGGGGCCGAGGCGGACGACGACGACGAATACGTGGGGGAAAGCAGTGACGCGGGCGGCGGGGACGAAGCGGAGGAAGCAGGCAGAAGCGATTGCGGCGAGGGCGGTGACTCGGACGGGGACGACCACGTGGCCACGGCAGGCGGCCACTTCGGGGCCTGCGTCGCGGCGCGGCGGCTCCCGATAAGGAGAGGAAATCGCAGAACGTGGATGCTCTTGTCAGGTACGCCCTGACGCCGTCACATCAACCTCTAGACTAGTGGATCTCGTCTTCGACTTATGTGCTCGTGAGCTGTTGTTGTACTGATTGGTACTATCGAGGATTAGTGGTGGTTTAGATGCTGGGGAGAGTTTTGATGAATGGATATGACTTTTGAACATTGAAGGATAGCCTTATGTGTTTCTGTTGAAAATTCAACATTCTGTATCCTTCATTTCAGAGTGTGTTAGAGTAAGTCCACACCTTTCTAGAACCGTCTGAAGCATGTCATTTGCATTTGGGTGCTTTGGATCATGTTTACAGGTTCATTATAATAGTTCCATGACATAAACCAAAGACAAACCCGCAAACCCCCACCCACTGTCTTGTTTAGACTACGATAGACTAGGATTTTCAAATCCTCATTCCCATGGAAGCCTAATAATGTTACATGGCTTGATCCTGTTGAGGATTGATTATTTCTTCAAGTATTTGATGGGTTCAATTCCTGAAGGAATCTGTTCTGCAATATCCAGTGTCTGAACCCTTGAATGTCAATTAATTGGTTTAAGCCCTGTCTTACTTAAGGCATTTTGTTTACTAATTACTATAAATGATGCGTATATATGATAATAAGAATGTCAAACAAGTGTGACAAGTTATCTAACATTTCCAGAAATATTATGAATAAGGGCTCGATTCGTTATGACTTATGAAACCTTAACTACCAGATAGCATGTAACACCAAGAGTTTCTGCAATTTTATGAGACAATGTACAACGTGAAAGAAATATGAGATAAAATGTTAACTTAAGTTACTGACAATGCTGCATGTTTGTACAATTGTACTATACCATCGGCCATTTATTACTTTCGTCATTAGATTATTAGATTGTTTGACGGGTGGGGTGGGAATGATGCATGAGGTCTGACTGAGAAGTTTGTGGTTTAAGTCGGTAGTGCAGTTTGCTCAGGAAATAGACAATTGGCAGCTAATCCGACTTCACATTAACATCATCTTCTTTGACATCACTTATATTTTCTCTGGTTTCTGTCAGGGGTAACCTGGTTGTAAGGAGGCAGGCACTCATTCCACGTATTCTTTCAGTTTCTGATGCAGCAGCAATAGCTCGTAAGCCATTCAAACCTCCATGCCAAAATGGATATAGTGACAATAATGAGTAGCTTGCTCGGCGCCTTTCAGTTCGTAAAAGATTTGTCCCGTGGGGTTCAACACAGACATTTGCAGTTATACATCATCTTCCGCAATCGCCTGTTGTTGCTAGCGATAGTTTGTCAGAAAAGGAGGAACCTCTTCCACCTGGTATTGAGCCATTGATTTTGTGGCAGCGCGATGAATGTGAGAAGGAAAATTGCAATTCTGCTTCTGTTATAGACACCTTTGTAGGGCGTCAGTATAGGCGCCGGCCCAGGCCTAGCCGTGGCTAAGGGGCTCGGCGGATTAAGTTAGGAGAGGAAAGGGAGGAAATTTAGGAAATCTATATTTAGGAAATCTATTTTGGGTTGTTAGTAGTGCACCTATTATATAAAGGGCACTTAGAGATTGTAAGAGGACTTATCGAAGAAGGAATAAACCTCCCAAGGTGGGCGGGTTACCTTCGACGGTGGCTGCGAGCGATTCTGCCGCTACCGCCGGCGAACCTCCCGCTGCACCACTTCCTCGCTATCCCTTGCGCTCCAATTCTCAATCCAGCCTTCCACTCCACTCTCGCCTGCGATCTCCCCATCGTACCCGTCCACGCCGTAACAATTTGGTATTAGAGACCTTCACGGGTGTATCGATCACCATGTCCGGCACCCACGATCCTGCGGCCATGGATGCCAAATTGGATCGTATCTTGGGTCAACTCACAACCATCACCAATCGCCTCAACTCCCATGACCACCGGCTGGCGCGCATCGAGTCAGGCAAGGTCGATGCCCGCAAGGGCGGTGTCACGGATGATGCTGCGGGTGGCGGTGATGACATCCGCGCCGGCAGAGACAACACCCGCGACAATGGTGATGCTCATGACGACGACATGGATCCGGACTGCGCTGGGAGGAGTTTCGTGCGCGGACTCTGCGCGACCTCGAGCGGTTCTTGGACCCGTGCGATCATTTCGGTCGTCGCGAGCCGGGTCGCATCGATCGCGACTCTGTGGCCGGCTACGGACGCGACTATGGGCGCGACGGGCGCAACTACGGGCGCGACAGGGACTTCGAGCGCGGCCCCTACGACGTGGATCATGGCCGTGATTTCATCCGCGATTTCTGCGGCTTCGACCGGGACAGGGGCGGTCGGGAGTTCGATCGCGGCTTCAACTGGGACAGGGGCGGCCGGGAGTTCGATCGCGGAGGCTGCGACTACCGTCTCTTCGACCGTGGCGACCGTCATCAAGGCAACGTCGAAGGCCGCCGGGAGCCTCATCGCCCACCCAAAATTCCGTTTCCCGGCTTCATTGGAGAGGCGGATCCGTTGAATTGGCTCAATAAGTGTGACAACTACTTCCGCGGCATCGTGTGCGGAGGGCGAGAAGGTGTGGTGGGTGTCATTGCATCTGGATGGCATCGCAGCCGAGTGGTACTATCAGATGGAGCGTGACTTTGGGATGGTCTCTTGGCCACGCTTCTGTGGCAGAACCTCCTAAATTATAGAGCCCACATGCACCTGTCACTGTCCAATGACATCTGACGACTATGCATATGTTCCCGGTAACTTAAGAAGTCTGTCGGGTGTCTACGGGAAACCCCGAATCATCCATGACTTTGCGTAAAAGCTCTCTAACAAGATTATTTATTTCAACATTTTTATCTTCAAAAAGATAATATATAAAGCTGACATGATCCGTATTGAGATCATGAAACTTCATATCCAACTCGTTCTCAAACCTTACTCAAGTTCCATTTGTTAACTACAATGATGAACAGTGAGTTGAGTCTCCATAACCGAGGAGAAACGACGATTCAAACCGATTCAAAACCCAGCTGGGGATTCCCAACCACACGACATATGCAGATCCCTGACCTACATATACCAACCTGCCCTCAGATCCTCTAAAACAAGAACGGGTCCGCGCCACCCGAGAATACAATACTCCACCAATCCAGCCCATTGCCACGTGGGTACACGCTATTCTCGCCATCTCTCCACTCGCAGTGCGCGAGTAGCCATTCTCGTAATAGAATAACCAAGTTAAGGCTTACCGGAGTATGTAGCTAGTACTACAAAGTCTCACCTCATGCAATTCAACAACGGACGGTTCTTAATCGACACAGGCGGAAAGAACCTGCTCACAAGACCTCCATGTCTTGTGGCTCTCACACACCGAGTCCGCCCGGTCTAGATTTATTACTTCACATGCTCATATCTCATGATAACATAAGTAACCAATCATATCAAAATCCCATGTAATTCTTACAGGTGACAGGTAATCACCCGACGTTTATTTGTCTAAGCATGACTAAACATAACTAAGCAATTCTCGAATTAAAACGGGTAACAAGATTGATATGAAAAAACAAGGTTGGTAATGCACCAATTAGGTTTTCACTCAACTCCTAATCACTTAATGCAGTATTGAAAAGCAAAAGCGATATAAATTTGTAAAGCATAAGGTAGGTTTAAATGCATCCGGGGCTTGCCTTGATTAACGGAAAAGTCAGGTTCCGGAGACGTTCCACAGATATCAAATCCGACCTCAACAGACGGATTAACCTCCTCCACAACTTGATTGACTACCACGTTCTTGCTTTCGTTCACTACACGTAGTAACAATGCCATGTTTAACATGATGCGAGATATAAAACATGATGATTGACGATGGATGCAAAAATTATTAACTTGAATACAACTTTCCTTCGCGGTACAGTTACAAGTCAAAACTAACTAAACCTTTTTCATAAACCCAACTACTTACTTTAAGTACCAAGAATCATCTTATGCTAATGACCCAATGTCATCACTCAATCCAAAATTCAAATAAAACCTAAATCATTAAGGTTTACTATTTGCTTTTATGAATTAATTATTTAATTAAAAATTATGAAATAAATCAACTTTCTCTAATTGAGCTCAAAATTTTTGTAAAGGTTCATTATATGATAACTAAGTGCAAAACAATTTTCATAAGTTTTTGATAATTATTTAAGCCTAGAAAAATCAGGGAAACTCATTTATTAATTAATTGAGCAATTTTTATCACATTCAAAAAGTACTGAAAAGCAACATTTAATATTTTTCCTAAATAGTTTACATCTCAGAGAGGTCACACAAAAATTTTCATAATTTTTGGAGCTCTATTTAATTCTATACAAAAATAACAAAAACTTATACTATTCATTCATTTCTGAAAAAGAAAAATTCCATTTTCAAACAACACAGTCACTGACAGGGTGACCCCACTCGTCAGCACAGTGCTCCCGTGCGCAGCAACGACGACCGTGCTTTGACCGGCGATTTCTCGCCGCCGGTGAGATCAACGGCGACGACGAGGGTACCAACGTGATCACCACGACGAGGCGCACCTATTGATGGCACTAATTACACCCATTACAGCCCAAACCGAGCTCGACGTCGGCCATGGCGGACACGGCGGTGCGGCAACGATACGCCGACGAAGGGAGGCCGGTAATGGTTAAACAAAATGCTTGGGAAGAAACAACAGCTAACCCCAAACACGCTGGAGTTGATGGCCGAATCGGAGGAGCAACAGAAAAGCGGGTCGGCGAGCAGAGCAGACACGGCGGAGCAAGCTGTCGTCGATGACGGTGTTCCGGTGGCTGCGGTGGACGAAATGATCAAGCAACAAGGCACAAAGCACCACGGCAACATGGAGAAGATGGAGCAACACTTCGCAAGGGCAGAGGCTAACCGCAGAGCTCCGGCCACGGTGAAGCGGGATCACCGGTGACGCTGCCGGCCGCGAGGAAGAAAGGCACCGAGCGACGTTTCCCGGCGAAGTCAAGCTACAAGGGTGGGTCAGCTGGGTGCGCAAGGAGCAAGCGGAGCTGTGGCAAGCTTTGGCGAGGCTGGGAATGCACTACGGCGACGGCACAACTCAACGGAGCAGCGGCGGAGGCGACGGGAAAAGCAGAGCAGGGAAAACGGAGAAGAACGGCGACGTCGGAGGCTTTAAAATGCGGCCAGCGCGAAGCCGAAGATGGCCACGAGCGCGCCTGGAAACCAGAAGAAGGTCACCGGCGGTGAGGTGTCGCCCGCGTGTACTGTTCACCGAAATTACAGAATTGCTACTCGCTTTGAATCCGAAATTACTCCCAAATCTATGTGGCAACTCAAAAATCTCCAAAAACAAAAGTTGTTCCAAATTCAAAGTTTTACAACTTTGCTTTTATAACCATACCCAAATTCGGTCAACATTTTGAAATGCAAGTTTGAAATCAAAAGGGGACACTTTGAGAATTTACGCCTTTTCAAATTACTTCAAATTTTATAAAACAACTTTGAAAACTCCAAAAACCAACTTTGTACACCATGACAAGCTCTACACTTTTGCTTTTAAGCTCAACCCCAAAATGTGCTTAGATTTTGAAATGGGGTTTTCCAGGGTAAAATTAAATGTTGAAATTAGGGTTTTCGGAAATTCAATCTAATACAAAGCTTTGAACTTGATTCAAACCATACTATCGATGCGGAACCCACAGGATACCCCGTCAGGAAGGGAGAAGATCTAGTCCAACTAGGATTCTTTCCATGTAATCCTAGTAGTAGTATTATTCTATAATCCTACTAGTAACTCTCATTGTAAACTGACTAAGACTCTGATCTCCTGACTCTCATTGTAATCCTAGTAGTAGTATTATCCATCCAGCAGAACGGCAGAGCTATCATATTACTAAAAAAGAACTCATCAGCCATGAAGCAACGAAAGATTACCTCACAAGGAGCATAACAACCCAGCCCTCATAGAAAGAACTCGGGAATCTAAAAAACAACCAGGACATCAGCAGGGTAAAGAGTGACAACTCAGAAGACAAGATTCTTTCCATTACAAATGACTTCAAAAGATACAAGATTACACATCTCACAAGACTTCCTCCAGCTACGAAAAGATGCACAAGAACTACAAAATACGTTCGGGGGCTGCTCTACTTCACAAACTATCATATTCATGACTACGGGGATTTCAAACCACACAACAAAGTGCTCGATGAATCAAAGCAGCACACAAGAAGGATATTTATAGACCAAAGAAGCGGTGCACACGGGCCGGGAGCACCAACGGAACAAACCTATCAAAGGACACGGTGAGAAGACATAATTCAATGAAAGAGAACTCATGCGTGAAGCAACAGTACTCAACAACAAGCATATTCGGGAGAATATACCAACACTGTACAATTCGTGAACAAAAGACATTTACACTCAACCACCACCATACAACTACACCTGACAACAGCAGACTCTACCTTTGAAAAGAAGCAGACTCTACATCTAAAAGCAGCAGACACTACATCTGACAACAGCAGACTACCAGAGGATATGCCAAGATTCTGTATCCGAGTTCTTTTTGAAGAATGCTCGAGGCCTACATCAGGGGAAGTTTTCAGTTCTTTGAACAACTTAGATTCAAGACCCTCCAACTGTTTGTTCCAAATAGCAAGAGGCTCGGGGGCTACACTCAGTGAGTGCACTTTTTCTTCAAAAAAGCGCACATCACTCAAAAGACTTCTTCAAGACAAGAGTTATAAAACAACATAAGATCCAAGACCCTCCAACTTTTTGTTCCAAATAGCAAGAGGCTCGGGGGCTACACTCAGTGAGTGCACTTTTCTCCAAAAAAGCACACATCACCAAGAAGACTTCTTCAAGATAGATCACTTCAAGACATCAAGACAAAAAGAACCCGGACCTAGCTATACCCGAGCTCTTTTTTGATAAAGAACCCGGGTATATGCTCAGGAACCCTTCGACGAAGAATCAGAGTGATTTCAAGAGAAGACCCTCCAGCTCCTTATGCCAAAACGTAAGACGCTCGGGGGCTACACCCAAGTGGGAATACTTTTTTCTTCAAAAAAGGTACACACAAATCAAAGATCTCACGAAGCGTTGCACGGTTTCGCTTAAGAAAGCACTCGGACGACGCTTGTTTCTACTTGGCAAGACCTGAAGGAACAAGACGAGGCTTCCAGAACTCAACCATGAAGTGCTCGGGGGCTTGTCGATGCGGGACCCACAGGATACCCGGCCAGGAAGGGAGAAGATCTAGTCCAACTAGGATTCTTCCCATGTAATCCTAGTAGTAGTATTATTCTGTAATCCTACTATGAACTCTCATTGTAAACCGACTAGGACTCTGATCTCCTGACTATATAAAGGAGGACGGAGTTCCTAGGGAGGACGATACAACACAACAAAACAACAACACACAATCAATCCAACGCAAAGGCTAACGCCGACTGGACGTAGGGCTATTACCCGACCACAGTCGAGGGCCTGAACCAGGATAAATCGACTATCTCTTGCGTTCACCGTCGAGTTCCGCATACACTGAAGCCCGAACATACTGTCCCGGGTAACTCCGTGGCAGGCTATCGGTGGTAAAACATCGACAGCTAACCACTCTAAATATGATGGCAAGATCGAACCAAGGCAGTGGCTCAGAATCTACTCACAATCGATTGAACTGGCTGGAGGAGACGACGACATCAAGACATTGTTCTTTCCTATGGCCCTAGAAACCATGCCCCTCCAATGGTTCGACAAATTGAGTCCAGGGTCAATCAGAAATTGGGAGGACTTACAAAGAGCTTTCTGTGAAAATTTCACGGGTATCATTACGCACCCAATCACCCATGCAGAACTAAAGGGACTCAAGCAGAAAAGAGGCGAAAATCTCAGAGATTACTATCGACGATTTGGCGAACTACGTGTCCAAGTACATGACATCACCGAACGAGAAGTAATTGAAGCTTTCTCGCACGGAATCATGGCTAGGTGGCAGTTTCAGGATTTCTGCAAAGAGAACCCGAGAAACAATGAAGAATTCAGACGCACAGTAGAAAAAATGATTACTGCGGAGGAGAAGACACGAGAAAGGTTCCCGGAAAGAAGCAACCGAGACAACCCGGATAAGCAAAATCATCGAAACAACAGACACCAAGAGAGAAAACGTGGACCAGACAACACCGTAGCGGTAACTGACAAATCAAGGAAGTTTTCCAAGCCCAGAAGGTATGACGACATTGAAAGCATGCATTGCCCATTGCACCATAATGGAAAGCACACCATTGGAAATTGCTACACCTTTAATGAACGATACATAAGAAAAGATAGTAAGGGGAGCACTAAAGAAGACAATCAGAAAAAAGATGAAGACAACCACGAAGACCAGGGATTCCAAAAATCCAGGGGAACAGTAGCAGTAATCTTCGCCGGGGCTCTAGATTCCAGAAGCAAGCACCAAGAAAAGTTAGCTCTACGAACCATCATGGCAGCAGAACCGGCTACTCCAAGATATCTCAATTGGTCACAATATCCGATCCAGTTTTTAAGAGAAGACCAATGGACTAGCGTAGTAAACGCAGGTTATTACCCACTTGTTCTAGATCCAACCATCACCGGTATGACTGTCACAAAGGTACTAATTGATGGAGGAGTCGGACTCAACATCATTTTTTCAGAAACTCTAAGGAAGATGGAATTACAATTCGCCGGGATGATTACACCAACGAGCACACCTTTCTATGGGATAATACCCGGCAAGGCAGCCATGCCACTTAGACAAATCACTCTACCGGTTACTTTTGGAACTTCGTCAAACTACCACACATAATTCATCAAGTTTAAAGTTGCAGACTTTGAATCATCATACCACGCAATCCTTGGACGTCCAGCACTGACAAAATTCATGGCAATACCACATTACCCGTACCTATTGCTAAAGATGCCACGGCCTAACGGAATCCTCTCCCTGCGAAGTGATTTGAAGCGCGCTTTTGACTGCGATGTTCAGGCAATTTAAATTGTAGCCAAAGCACAAGCAACCAATGGTAGAAAAGAAATATCTGCTATTGCCGCGGAACTGAGCCCGGAGGAACTAGAGATACCAGCTAAAAAGCCCAGCATTCTAGCACCACCAAAAGAAGCCGACGTCAAACAAATCGACCTGGGAACCGGTGCTCCCGCCAAAACGGCAACCATTAGTGCTCACCTCTCGGCAAAATAGGAACATGCGCTCACCAACTTTCTTCGGGACAACAAAGATATCTTCGCTTAGAAGCCGGCCGACATGCTAGGTGTCCCAAGAGAGTTGGCTGAGCACATAATCGATATCAACGAAGGCTCCAAGCCTGTGAAGCAACGACTAAGACGGTTCTCACCCGACAAGAAGGCAGCAATTAAAAAAGAATTCATAAAGCTAATGGCAGCCGGATTCATCAGAGAAATCCTTCATCCGGATTGGCTAGCAAATCCAGTTCTAGTACAAAAGAAGAATACAGACGAGTGGTGTTTGTGCGTCGACTATACAGATCTCAACAAACACTGCCCGAAAGATCCATTTGGGCTACCACGCATTGATCAGATAGTTGATTCAACAGTAGGATCTGCCCTATTATCCATTCTTGATTGCTATTCAGGATATCACCAAATCGCTTTAAAAGAAGAAGACCAGAGCAAGACATCTTTCATCACTTCGTTCGGTGCCTACTGCTATAAGACCATGTCGTTTGGACTCTAGAATGCTGGTGCCACTTACCAAAGAGCTATCCAGACGTGCCTTGGTGAATAGATCGGCGAGAACGTGGAGGCATACGTGGATGACGTAGTAGTGAAAACAAAGAACCCGGACACACTTATTGAAGACTTAAAGCAAACCTTCGAAAACCTGAAAAGGTGGAGGTGGAAATTAAACCCAAGCAAGTGTGTATTCGGAGTTCCTTCAGGACAACTACTCGGATTCTTGGTCAGTCATCGTGGAATCGAAGCCAGCGCCAAGCAAATTCGAGCCATAACAGAGATGGGACCCCCTCGAAGCGTCAAAGATGTGCAGAAACTAACAGGCTGCGTGGCGGCCCTCAATCGTTTCATATCAAGACTCGGCGAAAAAGTGTTACCTTTCTTTAAACTACTAAAGAAGACAGACAAGTTCGAATGGACAGAGGAAGCCAACGAAGCTTTCAAAAGACTTAAAGCATACCTCACATCATCGCCCGTTCTCACGCCACCAAAGAAATACGAAGACATGATGCTATATATTGCGCCTACTTCTATGGTGATCAGCACAACGATAGTCGTGGAAAGAGAAGAAGGGCGCGTATATAAAGTACAACGCCCCGTATACTATATCAGCGAGGTTCTGTCAGAATCAAAAATCCGGTACCCGCATGTGCAAAAGCTACTCTACGCTCTTCTGATCACTTCACGAAAGCTACGCCACTATTTTGAAAGCCATAAGATTACCGTGGTGACAGATTTTCCACTCGGAGACATCCTACACAACAGAAACGTAACAGGACGCATATCTAAGTGGGCAGTTGAACTTAGAGCTCTCAATATCGATTTCACCCCACGGAAGGCAATTAAATCCCAAGCCCTTGCTAATTTTGTGGCCGAGTGGATAGAAATTCAACAACCTATGTCAAACACCATCCTTGACCATTGGAGTATGTACTTTGATGGATCGCTCAAGCTAGGCGGAGCCGGAGCAGTTATCTTAATTTCTCCAGACGGAAAACAAATCAAGTATGTCCTTCAGATATTATGGCAAGCTACAAACAATGAAGCAGAGTACGAAGCCCTCATCCACGGGCTTCGAGTGGCAAGTACCCTCGGAATCAAGCGATTGCTCGTGTACGGAGATTCGGCAGTAGTCATCAACCAAGTCAACAAAGATTGGGACTGCACCAAAGAAAACATGGGCGCCTACTGTGTTGAAATACGAAAGCTTGAAAAACATTTTCAAGGATTAGAAATTCTACACGTCCTGCGCGATTCTAATATTGCGGCAGACGTCTTCGCCAAGCTCGGGTCAGACAGGGCGAAGGTCCCACCCGGTGTATTTATAGAGGAGTTATCAGCTCCCTCTATCAAATAATCCGGTGAGATAACCCCTGAACTCTCAATAAAAAGGCACCCAGATTTTGGTAATTAACACCTCATGGACCCAGACCTTTATTGACTATATCGAAGAGAACAAACTGCCAGCAGATAAAGAAGAGGCTACCAGAGTCGTTCGCAGAAGCAGGAACTACGTCCTAGTGGGGGAAAAGCTGCACAGAAGAGCCGCGTCATCAGGAGTACTTCTAAAATGTGTCTCGTTTGAAGAAGGCAAAGAGATCTTAGACGAAATACACTCAAATTGCTGTGGAAATCATGTCGCTTTAAGAACACTAGTCGGCAAAGCTTTCCGCACCGGATTCTACTGGCCAACAGCTCTGAAAGACGCGGAAGAATTAGTCAGAAAATGCAAAGGCTGTCAAATGTTCGCAAGACAAGCTCATGTACCAGCTCACATTCTTATCTGCATCCCACCCGCTTGACCTTTCTCCTGCTGGGGCTAGATCAAGTAG